>CAIGQQ010002949.1:3167903-3177995 GCA_903798035.1 Danio albolineatus | reverse complement strand
CTCTCTCTCTCTCTCTCTCTCTCTCTCTCTCTCTCTCTCTCTCTCTCAGGTAACTTTAATTTACATTTAAGCTGGGTACAATTATTATCATATGTTTATATAATTTCATGTTTTATTGTTTCATACAGTTATTTGTAACTAATTCAGTTGTAGCCATAGAGAAGTATTGTCATTAAATCATCTCATTTTCAAGTATTTGTTAATTACTTTTGATTTAACATCAACATTTAATGGCTCCATATTGTAATACAATATAATCATATAATAGCAACGCTCTCCCACATTTAAAGCTATTAATACTGCCCTTATTTCCGTTTTTGGTATAAGATTGCAGTAGGATGGTTTTGACTAGAATGTACAGTTTTTTACCATCATACTGATAACTTTTTAGTCATTCGGCAGAACTACAGTTCGGAACCGCTGTAGTTAAAAAGACCAGCCTTACAGATATTTCGCAACCACAGCAAACGGCATTAGCTAAAAATAATATCAGAATTTAAAATAGCTGTTTTCTCTTTTGATTTTTTAGAATCATTAATCCAGCCTTCAATGTCACACGAACATTTTAATATGCTATTTAAAATATAATTCCGATTAGTATAAAAGTTGGATACCAATTTTCCGCTTACTAAAGTACTTTTGTGGAAATTGTCAAACTGTTTTATCAGTTTTTTTATTATTATTTCGATTTTAATAAAACAGTATGTTCAGTGTTCATTTGAAAAAGAAATATTTTGTAAAATTTTAGACATCTTAAAGGTGCAGTATGTAAGTTTGACACCCAGTGGTTGAACCACAACTGGTTCAAAACACAGGAGCAGGTTGCCAGATTGACAACATAAACCGAAGTGTGCCTGACTATCAAGCCTAAAGGCTGATTTAAGTCGAGTTCTAAATAAAAGCAACGGCACACGAAAAAAAGAATATCCTCCAGATTAAAAGGAGTTTTTTCCTAACCAACACCTGAAATTTATATTTTAGAAACTGCTTCTATTTCTTGTAGCTGACAATGATCACCTCAGGTACACCTCATGTGCTTTATTCAGTGTAAAGTTCATTGAATGCATTAAAATGTGAGTTCGAATGCCATTTTACAGGACATTTATTGCCATTCTACAGAAAGCAGCAGCAGATAGTTCACCTCAGATCTTGAAAATAAAATAGATCATCTGAAATGGAACTTCAGAGCTGAGACAACACATATCAGTGATTCAGCATCTACATTAAAGAGGTTCAATATGTATTAAATAGATAATAAGCCTTACCATTTCGTTGGAGTGCAGTAAGTGCACTATTCTGTTATTCTGAAAGGCTGTATTTAAATTTCTGTCGTCTTTCGTCTGGTGCAATCAGCCAAATTGCTTATCACTGTAAATCTCTTCATGTAGCGTGTTGTTAGGACACGCGGTTACAATGTAACCTGCTCACCTAATGTTTATATTCGTAATATTTATATTATTTGCTAATTAATAACTACCTCAAGAGGAACTCTGAATCTGCATCTCATTTCGCAGTCTGTTACTGTCCCTGGCAGGTCACAATTTGGTCACGGACATATACACATGAGTCCTCCTGACTCAATAAATGAAATATGCGGTTTTTCATCAAGGCAACCCAGGGTGCTGATGTATAATTGGCTAAACTGGCATTAGGTAGGTTAAAAGAACCAAAACAAAGACAGCGTTCCGACACGTAACTCACATTTTCAAAGCAGAATATCTGACTTCAGCATTGTTTTTCAGATAAACAAGAATGTTCACTTCGCATGTTTCTTAAATATCTGCAAACATATTATGGATTTTTTAATGCTGTAGAAAAGTAAAAAATTTACATACAGCACCTTTAATATTACTTAATGTCAATTTGATGCTTCCTTGCTAAATAAAAATATTCATTTACTCAAATACATCATAACAAACATCACCCAAATTACATTAGCTATTTTGAATGGGAAATGCAATTGCTTTGAAAGCAAAGCCCTACAAAAACCTGTTAGTTTTGGCAAAAAACAGGCCTATCCAACATAATCTGAATGCCAATATGAAGCAGGACACAAAAGTAGGTCACTTTGCTGTGAATTTAAGGCCTTATTCTGCCAAATATAATAGTGCTCATGCAGACCTCACTGAGCTGAGCCAAATCCTGGACTCACATCAGCCAAGACGTGTTCGTGCCTCAAAGACAGCTTGATAATAACAAGATAAGTCAAGATCAAATATCATTCCAGCTAAAGTGAGAAATGACCATCAATATTCTCAAAAAGGGAAATAAAAATAATGTGTTTAAAAATAATAAAAACGCTATAGGATATATAATAAAGCTATGGAAATTAAAATCATACAGGAAGTCCGTTAGGACCTTTGTTATTGTTTACAATACTCAAAATGGTCTATACTTAGCTTTGTGAGAGACGTTGAACTTATTAATAGGCATGTAATGCAATAATATCCAGCTGCAGGCCCGCAGAACCACACACGTTTCAGGCACACACAATCCAGCGCACACGATCTAGGCAAACCATATATGATTATGACGGATGTTAATGTTATTAACGTCTTCTCGGATATCGTCATCAATATATTTATATATTGTTAATAAATATTGTACACAATAAACAATAGTGTTTACTGTTTCACAAATATTGTGATCGAGATATTGTGAACGTTGTTTCCGATCGCCATTCAATATAATAGACTAAACAGTTTTCAATCAGTCATCATAGATGATCATCAGTCTTTATTTATCTGACAGAGTCAGTATAGCAAATACTCGCTAGCTGGCTTTGCTGAACGATCTAAATTGGATATGTTTAATTTATATAATGGTTTCATTTATAATGAAGGAAATAATAGCAAGTTAATATGTATAGGCAATCATACATCTTTATATGTAATAAAAATGTTTTTACACTTAATAAATGTATAACACTATATTTTACTCAAACGATTTATAGTATTTATTTGCCTTAATTTTTCTAATAACTTTATTCTTAACGATTTCCCCCATTAAATACTATAGCAGTTTATAGTAAGTAATATATTGTTTTTAAACCATAAAGTACTGGTAATTTGTGGCAATTATAGTTGCAAACAAATTAACTGTTAATAATAATAATAATAATAATAATTGTGTGTGTGTATATATATATATATATAACAGTTGCTACAGTTTAGTAAAATATAGTAGTTTAAATTACTTATTACTATATTAAATTAACTATAGTAATTCATTTTAATGTGACACATTATTGTTTGTTTTTTTATATTTTACAACAAAACGATCCTGAATTAGTTTATTACACTTAATCCTACAATTAGATGGTCTGTTATGTTTTCTTTGTGTATATCGCTATATTTGTGAAATACAGTAGGTGGCGATAATGCTCCTAAGAAGTTAGTTAGTTACCATATATGCTTTGCCTAGATCAGGGATCACCAAACTTGTTCCTGGATGTCCGGTGTCCTGCAGATTTTAGCTCCAACCCTAATCAAACACACCTGAACAGGCTAATCAAGCTCTCACTAGGTATACATAAAACATCCAGGCAGGTGTTTTGAGACAAGTTGGAGCTAAACCTTGCAGGACATCGGACCTCCAGGACCGAGATTGGTGATCCCTGGCCTAGATTGTGTGCGCTAGATTGTGTGTGTGCCTGAAACGTGTGTGGTTCTGCGGGTCTGCAGCTGGATATATCGCATGTAATATCCCTGTAGGCATGTCTACAAACCAACATTATGCAATGACTCGCCTAATTAAGCCTTTAAATGTCACTTTTAGCCGAACACTAGTATCTTGAAAAACTAGTCAAATGTTATGTACTGTCATCATAGCAGATATAAAAGAAATCAGTGATTAGAAATTACTTCTGACTTCTTACTTCTAATTATTATTCTAATTCTAATTATTATTCTATTCTAATTATTTTTAATTCTTACTTCTGAATTATTAATTCTAATAATTCTGACTTCAACTGTTGTTAACTTTTTTGAGGCTAGTCTAAGCGCTTTACGTAACTAGCCCCTGGTGCGATTGTTAACAAGGCCCACTTTTGTTGCAGATAAAAAGTGAATCGCTATGAACACGGCCAAGGTGACATTGGGATTGTGCTGACATGAAAAACGCTTCCAGATCAAACGCATTAGGAATCGTGGCAGGGTTAAGCGAATATAATGGTCTACAGCTCGGCAGTGGTTTCATCCTCTGAGTTTTCCTTTTGCTTCTTGCTTCTTTTCGCACCACAACAGCAGCTGTCGAGAGACCGAACAGAATGGTTCACTCCCTGGGCATCAAAGAGCAATTCGGTCTTGATTCCTTCAACTCATCTTTTATTTGGATCCTCAATCGCAGGATTTCAGTGTAGAGGTCACCTATCTATCCGTCAGTGTAGAAAGACATCAAGCCAGCATGTTAAAAAATAAAGAGGGAGCACGGTGTGTGTGTGTGTGTTTGCTAAAAACTTGGCCAGTGCTCAAATCTCAGGGTCAATGGTGTGTATGTGTGTGAGTGTCCTGTCAATGGATCTGATGTGTGACAGGATGAGAATGCAAACATCTCTTCAATTACTCTAGGGAGGATCTGCTGTCAATAAAATACATATTCATAAGCATCCCATCAGAAAAATTTAAGTATAAGAGAACAGTGTGAATACTGATACACTGTATACTGTATATATGGAGGAATATACATCAAGGTTACTTAAAATAATTGGTGGAAAACAAACTAAATTGAAACTAGAACAACTTTAATTATTCATTTTAAATATCTCAAATAAATATAATTCATAAATAATTGAATGAAATCAGGAGTCATACAATTTACCATAATTAAAATATATCTATATTAATTGTTAATAATTAAGTGTATAATTACTTTACAATTGTTATATTGCATATTAAAATGAATGGTAATAGCTGAATAGAAACAGTACATTATTTTTGTACAGAATATATAAAACTATATTACTTTTAATAATAATGACATTACTACTATTAATATTATTATGTATTAAAATTATATTATATTATATTATATTATATTATATTATATTATATTATATTGTCTTATATTATATTATTTATATATATTATATTATGTTATATTATATTATATTGTGCTATATTATATTATATTATATTCATTCATTCATTCATTTTCTTTTCGGCTTAGTCCCTTTATTAATCCGGGGTCGCAACAGCGGATTGAACCGCCAACTTATCCAGCATTTGTTTTACGCAGCGGATGCCCTTCCAGCCACAACCCATCTCTGGGAAACACATTCATACATTCTCATTCTTACACATACACTATGGACAATTTAGCTTACCCAATTCACCTGTACCGCATGTCTTTGGACTGTGGGGGAAACCGGAGCACCCGGAGGAAACCCACGCAACCACGGGGAGAACATGCAAACTCCACACAGAAATGCCAACTGGCCCAGCGGGGATCGAACCAGCGACCTTCTTGCTGTGAGGCGAACGTGCTACTCACTACGCCACCGTGGCGCCCTTATATTATATTATATTATATTATATTATATTATATTATATTAATTTATTTTATATTATATTATTCATTCATTCATTTTCTTGTCAGCTTAGTCCCTTTATTAATCCGAGGTTGCCACAGCGGAATGACTCCACACAGAAATGCCAACTGACCCAGCCGAGGCTCGAACGAGCAACCTTCTTGCTGTGAGGCAAACGTGCTACTCACTACGCCACCGTGGCGCCCTATATTATATTATATTATATTATATTATATTATATTATATTATATTATATTATATTTTTTACACATCCAGTCAAATTTGTTTTGGGTTGAATTGTGGTTTAACATCTCTAAAATGCAACAAAATTGTTCTGTCACATGAGAGAACAGTGGTCAAACCTATATTTTAGGCCTTATTTTAACTCAATTTGGACCAAACAAGTAGTTACAGCACTGTGCCTTTGGACAGTGGAATTATTCAAAGAATACGATCAGTATTATTATCCAATTATCAAATGGTCGAATAACAGAATTTATATAGTACTAGGATTTGAATATTTTATTTCCTCAAAGCAAGAAAGTCTTGCGTTGGTGTTTCTGTGTGGAGTTTGCAATTTCTCTCCATAATGACGTGGGTTTCCTCCAGGTGCTCCGGTTTCCCCCACAGTCCAAAGACATGCACTATAGGTGAATTGAATAAACTAAATTGGTCGTAATATATGTGTGTGAATGAGAGTGTATGGATGTATCCCAGTACTGGGTTGCAGCTGGAAGAACATCCACTGTGTAAAATAAATGCTGGAACAGTTGTTGGTTCATTCCGCTGTGGCGACCCCTGATAAATAAAAGCACTAGGCCGAAGGAAAATGAATGAATGAACATCTTAATTGTAATCTATTGTATAGATAAAGTTATTACTATTATAGCAACAATGAAAATAAACAATTACATGATCATTATTATTATTATATAAGATTATTAGACATTATCATTATCATTAATATACATTACTCAATTACATTGAAATTCTTCTTTTGCTACTGTACAGTTGGTTTACCGATTTCATGGAACACAGGTCAGTTCTGATCTGATCTTGATTTTTTTATTTTGTTTTGAAATATTTATCTGCAGGCTGGACTTACATCAGGTATGAATCCAATCTCGTTGAGGTGGTTGCTGAGCTCGGGGTCGTGAAACGCAATCATCTGAGAGAAGACGGTCAGATATTCTGCAGGAGGGAAGAAAAAGAGCGTTTGTTGACTTTGGCTGCGTTATACCCAGGGCGGGACAAACACTTTGCTCAAAGCTCAGTCAGAAAGCAGCTAGCAGAACTCGACAACAAACATGCCCAAATGTCAAGTCACAAATATCCTGTGAGCGTTTATGACTGTAACTATTTGGGTAGTTTTAGAAAAAACAGCAGCAACACATTTCAACATGCACTCTAAAAATTTCGTTTGTTGTTTGCTCAAACTACTTAAATAAAATGAGCTGAAACAGAACAAATCTTGAGGGTTTTTCGGGACAAGTGAAATGTTTCATGTTCAATCCACCTTCATTTGTAAAAACGAATAAGCTAACTTAATTCCTTCATGTTGTCCTAACACAAATTGATAGTGTGGAACCCAGCATTTTTTACAGTGTGTTACAGTATATGGTTATAGTATATTGAGCAGTAAAAATAATTCATTCATTTATTTTCCTTCAACTTAGTCCCTTGTTTATCAGGGGTCACCACAGTGGAATGAACCACCAACTTTTAGCTACTAGCATATTTTTTACGCAGCGGATGCCCTTACAGCCGCAACCCAGTACTGGGAAGCACCCATACACTCACACTCATACACACACACACACAACTTATAGAGCAGGTGTTTGGACCGTGGGGGAAACCGGAGCACCCGGAGGAAACCCACGCCAACACAGGGAGAACATGCAACCCCCAAACAGAAAATGCCAACATTCTGACAGATAATCAATAATCTGATGGGTGTTTTGAGCTGAAACTTTACAGACACATTCTGAAGGGGTCAAATGGGTGCCCTTTCCGAATATTTAATTTAATTAGTTAATAATCAGGCATTGGAATTAGAATGTGAAAACGCTTATCTTACATAAATAATAATGTTAACAAAAAAGTCTGAGATAAAATAGTAACAGTGCCTGTGTTATCAGCTACCAGATGTATTTTCAGTTGTCAGGCACCCACATGAAAATATGATATAGTAATTTATAGTAAATACACCAGTTTTTTAACCATACTGACACCGATACCTCCAATAGAGATAGAGATGTTGCACAGTCAGCTAAAATGTTGCTACAACTGTTTTTAATGTATGGGTGATTTATACTGCATCACCAAAAATTATTGAAGTCATGTCCATGTGTTGTGCGATAAGTCAATATATTGATTATTGTGACACAACACACTAACAAATTTGGTATGTTTTAAAAAGTGGCTTAATAATTTTAGCCAGTACTAAAAACAGCATACTCTCAATCCAGTGCTGTTTGTTATATTCTTCATGGTGGGATAGAAAGATAACCTTACCTTGTATTACATGCGAGTTGTCCTTCAGGAAGAAATTGTACAGATATTTGGGGATGAAGGCCGACATGCATGCGTACGCAAGAGCTGGGAGGAAAACACAATAAGACTGAGTTAGTTCAGCTTGAGGCAATAATATCAGGAAGAATGTGTGTATTAAAAAAAATGGCTTTTTTGGGGCCAGAAGTCTTACCTTCGTTGTTGAAATTTAAATAAAGGAAAGGTGCGCAAAGCGAATCCAAGCCTGAAGCAAAAACATCAAATAAGAGAGTTATCAACACACATACACAAGAGAAATCTCATAAAGCCTGAACATTAAAGAACATTAATGCTTCTATTTACTTATTATATAAATAAATATTATGATAAAAATATATATATTTTCATTTACTTGCATGAATAAATAAATACATTCATAAATAAATTCATACTAATACTAAAAACTAAATCAAAGATAGTTAATGAAAATAAAAACTTAGCATTAGGTTGTCTTTTCTATTCTTCTATTTATTTATTAATTTATTCATTCATTTATTTATTTATGTACATATTTATTTATTTATTTATACAAGCAAATAAAAGTAAATAATTCAATAAAACATTCATATTTTTATCATAATATTTATTTATTTTTATTTATGTAATAAGTAAATAAAACACTCATATTATTATCTCAATATTTATTTATTTTTATTTATGTAATAAGTAAATGAAAACATAAATATTTTTATCGTTATATTTTTAAATTTATGTAATAAGTAAATAAAAACATTTACACTTTTATGAATTTTATTGCAATATTTATTTTTGTGTTTATTTACTATAATTATATTTTATTTATCATTTCTGAGATTTAAAATGATCATAACTCTTGAGCATAATTGACTATATATTAACATAACAATATAATTAAAATCCCCACTGAGAACAATAACATGTTAAAATGAGATACATTTAAGAGGGAATGCTAAATCATGTTTCTGCATGCAAATTAAAATGGGTTATCAATTAAAAGATGTTTAATTATAATGTGACTAAGTAATTAACAAAAAAAAGAAAAGAAAAGCTATTTAAACTAGAACATTAAAACTTCATTTTAGTTTGCTACATGTATTTACTTAATAAAGATTTCAGTGATTTATGAACTTCATTGACTTTAATTAACGTAATATGTGTGTAATTAAAACCATCAACGTGAACAATGGCATTTTAAAATAATTTACATTTGGGCAAAACGTTGTTTAATTGTAATAATGATAATAAACGCTGCCAGGAAAGACACATAACAATTATTTAAGTTTTTATCCATAACACAATTAAATGTATTATTGTTCATATCTTTTTATTTACATCTTATTGACAGGTTCAAGAGAGTTGCATTTGCTTGCATATGAATGGAAGTCTATGGGAAGAAAAGTGCAGCGTGACCTCGGCTATGGATGGATGGATGGATGGATGGATGATGGATGGATGGATGGATGAGGGTTCATACACATTTTTACTTCTAAAATTTCTTGACTTTTCCATGATTTTTCAAGACTTTCAAGTAAATTTTCATAACCTATTGTTTCATGCAATGTCTACATATGCGTGGTAAAAGAAAAACAATTCAAGCTCAATTTTATTACAGCATATCGTAAAACACACAACAATCTATTTAGTTTCAATTAATATTAATACCTATGTAAAATTGATTTAGATAATGCTTACATTGAACTAATAATGTAAGAGTAATAATGAGAGAGTGATTGGGCCAGGAAAGGACAGAAAAGAAGTAAATAATCTATATTCAAGTTTACAGATATCTCTTTTCCATGACTTTTCCAAAACTTTGTGTCTTTTTCTGTTTTTCCAAAACTTTTTCAGGCCTGGAAAATGACATGTTAAAATTCCATGGCTTTTCCAGGTTTTCCAAGACCGTATGAACCCTGATGGATGGATGGATGGATGGATGGATGGATGGATGGATGGATGGATGGATGGACGGACAGATAGAGAGAGAGAGAGAGATAGATAGATAGATAGATAGATAGATAGATAGATAGATAGATAGA
>CAIGQQ010002949.1:3144468-3162072 GCA_903798035.1 Danio albolineatus | reverse complement strand
GTTTGAGTGAGCATGTAAGAGAGTGTGTGTGAGTGAGTGTTTGTGTGCGCATGCGTGTGTTTGTGGGGTGTTTGTGTACATGTGTGTGCAGGCGTGCATGGTGCCAGTGTATGTGTGGTGTGTGTGCGTTTGTGTGTGAGGACATGCATGCATGTGTGAGTGTGTTTGTATGCATATATACATGGGTATTTGTGTGGTTTGGGTGTGTGTTTGTGTGCATGTTTGTGTACGCGTAGGTGTATGCGTGTGTGTGTGAGAGAAAGAGAGAGAAAGGGTGTGGGTGTGCGTGTATGTGTGTGAGTGAGAAAGAGAGTGTGTGTGTGTGTGTGTGTGTGTGTGTGTGTGTGTGTGTGTGTGTGTAGGACCTTGAGCAGTCTGTGGAAGAGAACGATGCGTGTGAGCTGGTACTCGGTGTCTCTCTCTCGGATAATGAGGGGCAGTGTGACGGTGGCAGACAGTTCATTACTGCTGCTGGACTGAGGCAGGCTGCACTGCCTGCGGGACACAACAGACATTACTGGACCACCAGGCTGACACTGACTGCTGTCAAACACACCACAAGAACTCAACACAAGATGAGAAGACTAATGAAGGAGGGAACGATTTCTTACTCATCCTCCAATAACGGATAGTACGTCTCTCCCGCCACATCCTTCAGCCTCTAAAAGCAGACATTAGCAGTGTTTCAGGATGTCGACTCACATTAAGCTTTTTATTATTTGTTAAAAACATACACTGGGGGAGATAAGTATTGATCACGTCATGTTTTTCTCTGGGAGTGATATTTCTAAAAGAGCTGCTGACATGAAATTGAAGCAGATTTTGGTAAAACCCAAACAATATAAACATAAAAATAAAACAAAACAAACAAATCTGACAAATGAGTTGTGTGTAATAATAAAAGGACACAAGGAGAAAGCACTGAACTACTGAAACACATTTAATACTTTATATAACAGGCTTTTTTGGTGATGGCAGCCTAAAGACGCCTCTCATATGGAGAATGAAGTCACACATGCATTGCTCAAGTGTGAGTTTTTCACAAACTTCAAAAGAGTGTCAAAATCTTGACGGTTCTGTGGGCCTCGTCTATCACACTTGATCTTTATTTGGTATTTTATATTGGATTCAGGTCAGGTGATTGGCTGGGCCATTCTACAGCTTGATTTTCTTTCTCTGAAAGCCTTTGAGAGTTTCCTTAGTTGTGTTTTGGATCATTGTCCTGCTGAAACGTCCATTCTGGTTTCATCTTTATCATCCTGCTAATGTAGATGTTGGACTGAAGCAGCTGATTTACATTTACACTGAGGAAGGGCAGAGGGTTGCTGAAGAACTACTGAGAGTTTTTAGCTGCTGTCTGGGCTTTCATTGCCTTTCTATGACGCCATTTTTTCATGTGTTTAATACTTTTTCCCAGTGTCATTTCGTTTTATCACGGAAAACATAATTTTTAAACTAACTAGTTTTGTTTTCTTTGCATATATGGATTTATTTAGTTGTTACCAACATCCGGAGAAAATTTCAAGTCAACAACACATTTATAAATATGTTTTCTGAGAAAAATGGTGACATGTTCAATACTTATAGCATACGCCTTTATTAATAATCTAAAGGCAAGCATAATCATAAATAAAAAAAACATTCTCTTATTATATACTTTTATATTATATAACATACACAAACATGTGTTAGTGTATACCTATATTAATAACATTTACATTAAGAATATTAAAGTAGTACAATTGCTGAACAATTTTTAAGATCTATCACTAGATACATATGCAGTAGTCAATATTTAAAGTGGATTTCGGCCTCTCATTGAAGTAAAACTATTGAACAACAGCCCTTCTTGTCTTTATTCAACTGTGAACAAAAAAAATATCCACTTCAAAATGTTGACTACTGTATGCACACTTATCTAAAAAACATGGTTCTTTTTGTTGTTATGATAAGACAAAGATTACATTTTGACTCCAAAACAACTCTAAATGACATGTATTGCAACGTAAAAAATGCTGCTGCCTTAAAAAAAAATTTATGTACTTGAGTTACAAAACAATAAATCTATCTAAACATATTGGGCCCTATTTTAATGATCTAGGCGCAAAGTCTAAAGCAAATGGCGCAAAAGCATTAAAGGCATGTCCGAATCCACTTTTTTTTTCTTTTTTTTTTAAGGACAGAAAAACACGCTATGCGCATGGCCTAAAAGGTTTGTGTTTATTCTCTTAATGTCATGAGTTATGGGTGTGCTTTGAGAATAAACCAATCACCTCCCATTCCCTTTAAGAGTCAGTTGCGTCGTGCCATGGGCACATTTACATGGCGGAATTTGTAAATGGAAAAACTGAACCCTTTACTAGCGAGAAAATGTCCATCTGCGTGAGGATAAAGAACGAGCCTCCTCCATTCGGCCTCTTTACTTTCTCTTTCTCTCTTTCGTGGTTAAGGAAACGGTGTTGTATGCACAGACATCCATTAGCTTACATAATTAATTTCATTTGTTAAGTGCAAAGATTTGTTTCAAAACTATTTCTAAATTCAGTTCTAATTTCCAGCAAAAGAATAAATTAACAATAATAACGAAGTGTGGTCAAAAAACCAATCCAAACACACGTCCTATTCTTATGCCCCATATGGTCCAAAACCTGACAGGTGGACAAATCTAAGCTTGTTTTTTAATAAAACAAATATAAATATGCATTAAATAAATAAATAAATAAATAAATAAATAAATAAATAAATAAATAAATATAAAAATAAAAATAATACACAAAAGCAAGTCGTGGTGAACAAACTGAAAAAAGCCCACCCAAGATGGAGGCAGTGGTTTTTATATTTATTTCATAACATTTTAATCCTTTAATTATTTTTCATTTGTAAAGATATTTGTGTGTTACTGTAAATCTTGTGTGTATTAAGCAATGTGTAAGCGTTTAAGGCACAACTAACGTGTTCTGTGCTGGACTTTAGACCTGTTTTCAGTAGGTCTATTTTAGTCCCTCAAAATAGCAACACGCTAACAATGTGCCTTAACACACCCTGCTTTCTAGAGCGGGATATCCAGTGTGGCGCATATGATACGTGGGTGTATGATAGGGCCCATTAAGTTAAACTTAAAAAATGCATCTGAAACCTAATTAAAGTATTCAAGTTAAAGTAACATTAAAACATGTGTTGTCATATTGTTATTTTTTCAGTGTGTATTTTACATTTGCTGGCGCATACGAGTAAACACGCTTACGTTTCTGAGCTGAAAGAGAGAAAGTGTCACAGTTGTGTCATCCAGGAGGAAGCTTCTGTCCCGGCCTTGCCCAAACGACTTGCCATCCTCCAAAATGAACCTACAGCAAACACATTCAACATTGATGATGAGCTAGCTGAATGCAAACACAACACCGAAACAGATTCTGCACTCTAAAGCAGTACTAAAGCTGGCAATATGTGGTTATAACAGATGCATGTGTACTTGGGAAGGGTGCAGATGGGTGGTTTAGACTGGATGATCTCCTGATTGGTGAGCTCTTTCTCCAGGTCTCCTCCTGCCAGACACCACAGGTGATAAACCTCATCTATGGCTCTCTCTGACAGGTAGTTCTCCCCATTATCTGCATAACAGAGCAACACGGTCAGGTTTAGTGTTCACCTTTTTCACGTTTAGATTTAGTCATTTAGCAGACGTCCAAAGCGACTTACAAATGAAAATTCCTTCAGCGATTCAACAAGAAGAGGCACAGCAAGAATACACACAAGTGCTAATTATACAAAGGATCTGTTAGCGCCCAGAGAATCAACTGCTAGAGTAAAAAGTTTAAATAAGTGACCAGTGCATATAGAGAGAAGAGTGTTACTGCAGGTGGTTTGTCAAGCCTACTCACCTGTGTGAGACACACCTCATAAATGCACAATGTTTTTTTATTTGTTTTTTTTTTTGGATTGGGGGCGGCATGGTGGCTCAGTGGTTAGCATTTCTTTGTGGAGTTTGCATGTTCTTCCCATGCTCACATGGGTTTCCTCTGGGTGCTCCGGTTCCCCCCACAGTCCAAAAAAAAAATGTGGTACAGGTGAATTGAATAAACTAAATGTGCCGTAGTGTATAAGTGTGTGAATGTGAGAGTTTATGGGTGTTTCTCAGTACAGGGCAGCAGCTGGAAGGGCATCTGCTGCATAAAACATATGCTTGATGAGTTGGCGGTTCAATCCGCTGTGGCGACCCCGATGAATAAATGGACTAAGCCAAAGGCAAATGAATCAGTGGATGAATGAATGAATTAAAGTGTCTTGTGCAGATGTGGAAAACTGGTGCAAGTGTCAGTTAAAGTGTCAGAGAGACAAAAGAGTGTGTTTTCTACAGGTGGTTTGTCAAGCCCACTCACCTGTGTGAGTCACACTCAGAATTGCATATTGTTATGAGGTTTTTTGTGTTGGTGTGGTGGGGGGAGAAGAGGGTGTCAAATAAAGGGCTTTTTCAAATTTCAAATTCATATTTAATTTTATGCTTAACATTGTGTTAATTAGTGTTAAACAACAAGCATTAAATTAGTTAAATGAACATAACCTTGTTTGACTCCTTTTTTGTAAAAAAAGAGCTTAATTTTCAGTTGTCTATGCATTATAGAGACTTTAATATGGATTTAAAGTGGTATTGAGTCGAGTGATTTAAATTGCTTATTAAGTAAATAAGCTACTTTTCATACAAAGTTATCAGAAAAGTAAATTAAATGTAATTTAATCCATTTAATTCCACACTCTAACCCTAACCCCTAACCCTAAGTAGGAATTAGTTATTAAACTACTTTTTTGAAGCAACTTACCCAGCATTTATCTAAATTTATGTTTCCGTAAAACAGAAATTGAGTAAAATAATAGGATTATACAGGGAGGCTGATAATTCAGGAAGGCTAATAATTCTGCCTTTAACTGTACATATTGCAGACTTGTTTGATATATTACATTTATTACATGCATTGTTTGTTTACCTACATTTGACCCAGTCATTGCTGTTCTATGGCAATTATAGGCCTGCATAATTTATTGCAAAATTATTGTTATCACGATAATAGTACATGCAATATACAGTTGAAGTCAAAATTATTAGCCCTATGAATTTATTTATTTATTTTTTTTCAGCTAGAATGAAAGCAGTTTTTAATTTTTTAAGCCATTTTAAGGTCATGATTTTAGCCCTCTTAAGCAAATATTTTTTTTCGATTGTCTACAGAACAAACCTTAAGTCATACAGTGACTAGCCTGATTACCCTAACTAACTTAATTAACTAAGTGTAGCCTTTATATGTCACTCAAAGATGAATACTAGGATGTTGAAAAATATCTAATAAACTATTATGTAACTACATGTATTGAAAAAGTCTTCTTTCTGTTTAACAGAAATTGGGAAAAATATTGTATACAGGGCGGCTAATAATTCTGACTTCAACTGTACATATTGCAGACTTGTTTGGTTTGTATTGGATGTTGATCTAAAAACCTGTTCTGCTATTGACTGGAGCTTTTAGTTATTATATTCTCAAAATCACTCTACATGAATCTGCAGATTTAGTACAGAATTCTGCACTAAAATAGCCAAAAAATGTCTGCAGATTCTGTCTGGCCCTGGTTGTAGTTTAACAGGAGGTACTCCTATAAGAGACGCACCTCTACAGAGTTCACTGATGTCGTCAGGAAGCTGTAGATAAGCACATCGTGGTGAGGCGGAGAACAGATGCACAGGACTCTGATAGGGAGTATACTGAGAAGAAATGCTCTCAAACACTGCGTCTCCCAGAAGATCAGCAGGGGTGGGTCTGAAGGACAGAAACAATTAGCAATGACACAAATAAGTGTTATTAATCAACCCTACATTTCCTCTGCTCTGTTTATTTGAATATCTATTAATAATTTACACACAGGAAAGAAATTCCAGTCACAAGACGATTCAATTAGACCAACTAATGATTCAACATTTGAGATATAAACCAACAAACAAACAATAAATTATAAACAGCACTGAAGCATGTCATTAGGAATATTCATTTTGAAATATAATATGCAAAATCCAATTCATTAAAATAGATATTCATTTATTCGTTTATTTTCAACCGCTTTTCCAAGGCCGAGTCACTGGAGCCGCAGTCTTAGGAGAGAACCCCAGAATTCCCTCCCCCAGACACTTCCTCCAATTTCTCTAGGGGGATCTCGAGGCGTTCCCAGGCTAGCCAAGAGACATAGTCCCTCCAGCATGTCCTGGGTCTTCCCTGAGGCCTCACCATACCTAAATAGGCGTCCAGGAGGTTTCCAAAAACAGATGCCCGAGCCACCTCAGCTGACTTCCCTCGAATTCTTTGCATGGGAGTCGGCTGCTTCAAACCTCACTCACATCCCGGACGAGCCCCCACATTTAACCCAGCGGTCCTACTGCACCCAACCCGCTCTGAGCTGGGATCGAACCAGCAATTCTTTGCATAAAATAAATAAACTTATGCTGTAATAGTTGCCGGAAAATTCTGATTTAAAACGTGTCAAAAAGGGTTTTAAAGGAATGAAAAAGAAAAAAACTTAAACTTCGATCTTAAAAACATGTTGCTGACAAAAGAGTCTTTTAAATATAAATATTTTTAAAATCCTTTAATATGTCATCAAAAAACAAGATTAAATACACTATTACTACACTGAGAGACATTTTAGTGGGTGTCGTTTGTAAATCATGCTAAAAATCTACGATGTCATCATAACAAAAATATGAAACTGGACAAACTGCAACTATCAACCCTTCAGACTGCATGAAAAGCTTTAAAAGATGAGAGAGTTACTTTCAATAAAGAAAGGATGAAGCATGAGGACAGGTTACCGTTTTGAAGGGAGAAACGTCAGGCATTTCCTCAATAAAGCTTGCACATTTTCAGGCAGATCCTGGGAAAAAAGGCAGAGACAAGAAAATTAGTCAAGCATCAAACCCTGATAAATCAGCACTATCTGTCATTCCTGCTCTAAACTCCACTGAAAAGTCAGGTTTTATGAGGACATTTGAAAGACATTAGCCGTCCCGCCAGTGTGTGTTCAGTGTCAGGCTAAGAAGAATTTATCAGAGAGGTTTCCAAGTAAACATTTTAAAGCTAAACCACTTTGAGATGAAACCTCGGAGATAAAGCAGTTGTACTGCATACTTGTACAAGTACTGTGTACTTTTCTGTCCTGCGGTAAAAGGTTTAGAAAAAAAAAAAAAACATAATCAAATTGAGATACAGTCAAAGTTAAGATTATTAGCCCTCCTGTGAATCTTTTTCAAATGATGTTTAACAAAGCAAAGAATTTTCACATTATTTCCTGTAATATTTTTTTCTTCTGGAGACAGTCTTAACTGTTTTATTTCACCAGGAATAAAAGAAGCTTTTGATTTTTAAAAGGTCAGGTGGTGTGGTGGAACAGTGGGTAGAGCTGTTGCCTCACAGCAAGAAGGTCGCTAGTTTGAGCCTCTGCTGGGTCAGTTGGTGTTTCTGATGAGAAACACCTGTGGCACACTGGCCTCGAATCACACGGAAGGAGCTCTGGACTATAAGAGGAGGAACAATGGCAAAGGAGGACGAGAGAGGACTGGGCCTGGACATATTGTTTTACTTTTACTTTCAGTTTAACGGCAGTCTCTGTGAGGAGCTGCCGTCCGTTTGTTTTATTTTATTATTAAAAATTATCTAAAAGTGTGTCATATGCCATGGTGGCATAGTGAGTAGCTTGTTCGCCTCACAACAAGAAGGTCACTGGTTCGAGCCTCGGCTGGGTCAGTTGGCATTTCTGTGTGGAGTTTGCATGTTCTCCCCGTGTTCGCGTGGGTTTCCTCCGGGTGCTCCGGTTTCCCCCGCAAGTCCAAAGACATGTGGTAAAGGTGAATTGGGTGAGCTAAATTGTCCGTAGTGTATGAGTGTGAATGTGTGTGTATAGATGTTTCCCAGAGATGGGTTGCAGCTGGAAGGGCATCCGCTGTGTAAAACATGGGCTGGATAAGTTGGTGGTTCATTCTGCTGTGGCGACCCCAGACTAATAAAGGGACCAAGCCGAAAAGAAAATGAATGAATGAATAAGAGTGCATCAGTTCTCTGCCTCCTTCCCGGCGGCCAGGTGGCCATCGAAAGCATTACACGTTGTCCAGTTGCCCTCGCCTTTAAGAGGGAGGGCGAGTGTTCGGGAGTTAAGCAGAGTGGGGGAGAAACCTGTTCGTGTGCCCAGACTACCGGGGCGACCTGAGGCTGCCTGCTGCCGACTCCTAGCATGGAGTGGACCAGGAGACGTGGAGCTCACCACCGCATGGGAAAGAACTGGGAGGACCCATCCCAGGAAGATGGGGAAGTCGCCGCGATCCGCCATGACGCCGAAGCCTGCATCCATCCACCAAATCGGGAGTGGAGCAGGAGACCAGAAATGCTGCCAACCAGCCAGAAGGACCACCTCTGGACACCAGAAGACGGACGGGTGGATAGATTCTTCTACAGGGCTCCCAACTCGTTGTCACATTTTTTCAGCTAGTTGAAGACCAAGTGAAAGCGTGTCTGGAGAACTGAACCCTAATTTATTATTTTTTTGTTTTGTTTTGTTGCCTCTCTCAGTCTACTCTTTCCTTCTTGTTTTCCATCTTCTTTTCTCTCAGCCTGTCTCTTTGGTCGTGTGGGTGCTGACTTAAACTATATATCTCTGTAAGGAAAGTACAGTAGAAAAGAAGTAAAACTGTCCACTAAGATGAACAGACTGACCTTAATTGTGTCGATGCACCCGTGTTCCTCGGCTAATACTGTAATGATGTCATCCATGCACCCTGTTGAGGAAACATCAGAGATATTGCAGTGGTAAAGTGTGTTATAATGGTTAATGGACAGAAAAATACTGCATCAATTATTGTATAGGTGAACATACCCAAGGTGATGATGAACTTCATTCTCTCGCTAATGTCTATGTTCTGCAGAATCTGCCTTCCCTATTGGACAATGTAAATCACATGACATCACAAAGCAAATCAGAATCATTTTGGGGGTCACAGTTAAATAGTCAAATTCACCAAACAAGCAAAATACTCTCTATTATAAATATTTCATCCATGCATCATTCTTTCCATCCATCCATCCATCTTTTCATCCAGCTATCCATCATTAAATTATTTTTCCATCCACCTATCTATCCACCGATTATTTCATCCATCCATCCACCTAAAATGAACTTTTTACTTCCATGCATCCATCCATTCATCGTTCTTTCAATACATCCATCCATCCATCATCCATCTTTTCATCCATCCAACTATCACAAATTGATGCTGTTTTTCCATCCTTCTCTCTATTCACACATCCTTTCAACTTTCTGACAATCCATCTTCCTTTTCATCCATCCATGTTTCTTTCTATCAATCTTATCTTTGGCACAATCCCTTTGAAAGGAGGTCAACTTTTCATCCATCTATCTTTCCATCTATTCATCCATCCATCTTGAAATGAAACTTCCATTAATTCATAATTCGACCCATCATTCCATCCATTTGTCCTTCTATCCTTTCATTCATCCATCCATCTGTCTTTTTATTTCCACCAATCTTTCCGTCCATCCATCCATCCATTAAATCCTTTTGAAAGTAAACCATCTATCCATAATCTGTCTATTATTTTCAACTATCCATCCATCAATCCATCTAAATGGATTCTTGAAATATAAGTCGTCTATCTGTCCAATACATCTTTTTACTTATCTTTCCATCCATCTATTTACCCATCGATCAATCTTTTACGATTTTTATTTTTGCAATTTAGTCACCTTTTCATCTATCCATTGTAAAATCCCTTTCAAAATAAAACACCTTTCCATAATCTGTATATTCCTTCACCTATCAATCAATCCATATTTTTACTTATCTTTCCACCCATCCATCCATCAATTTTTATAACATTTATTTGCAATGAAGTCATCTTTCCAGCCACCCATCCATCAATCTAAATTGATTCTTGAAATAAAGCCATCTATCTGTTTATCTGTCCATCCATCCATCTACCTGCATCCATCCATCCATAGTTCTTTCAATCCATCCGTCCATTTATCCATCCATCATTCCACCCATCTATTTACCTATTCATTCAGTCATCCTAAAATCCCTTCGGAATGAAAATCTTCCAATTAATCCAATGGTATTACGGTACATACCATTCACCCACCCATCCATCCATTCACCCATCCATCCATCCATCAATCCATCCATCTCTCCTTTTAAACAAATAGTTAAACTATAAACTTAGAAACTGTCATTTATATACTTTGCTGCCTTTTCTTGATATACATGTCACACACACAGATGAAGTCAGAATTATTAGCCCTCCTGAATTTTTAACCCCCTGTATATTTTTCCCAATTTCTGGTTAACGGAGAGATTTTTTTTGTCAACACATTTCTAAACATAATACTCACTTCTAATAACTGATTTCTTTTATCTTCGCCATGATGACAGTACATAATATTTGACTAGATATTTTTCACAATGCTAGCATTCAGCTTAAAAGTGACATTTAAAGACTTAATTAGGTTAATTAGGCAAGTTAGATTAATTAGTCAAGTCATTGTATAATAATGAGTTGTTCTGCAGACAATAGAAAACATATTGCTTAAGGGGGCTAATAATATTGACCTTAAAATGGTTTAAAAATAAATAAATAAAACTGTTTTCACTCTAGCCAAAATAAAACAAATAAGACTTTCTCCAGAAGAAAAAAAATATCACAGGAAATACTGTGAAAATTTTAACTCCTTCCTCCGTGAAACATCATTTGGGAAACATTTGAAAAAGAAACAAAAAATTTACAGGAGAGTGAATCATTTTGACTTCAATTGTATGCTGTAAAAGTAAACATGTTTTCATTTGTAACTCAAGTACCTTACATGCAACATATATGTTTAATATCTAGTTTTAAACACACAAACACACACACACACACACACACACAGAGATAATTAGCATTAATGTAAAAGTTGTCTTCAGTTCTGGGTGAGCTGCGTTGAGTTCATACCA
Source organism: Danio albolineatus (assembly GCA_903798035.1). Lineage (NCBI taxonomy): Eukaryota > Metazoa > Chordata > Actinopteri > Cypriniformes > Danionidae > Danio > Danio albolineatus. The sequence continues at coordinate 3,151,040 of CAIGQQ010002949.1, read as the reverse complement.
CACAGAGTTCAAACAGAAGCACCCCGAGAGACCAGACGTCAGTTTTGGGCCCTGAAGGCTGCGGGGCCTCAATGATGGAGGGCTCGCTGGAATAGAAACAGCCCTGAGCAATAACCTCCGGAGGCAGGTAAGATGGATAACTACCAAAACACAGAGATATGGGTGTTGGAAAGGTTTTGCAGAGTGCAGATGTGCTCCTTGTGATGACAGATAACAAAAATAAAAAAAATCACAACCGGATATTACAAGACATGAGGGCTCCCAGTTGTGCCACTCCGCCATGTTATTTATGAAGCCGCTTTGATATCCTGGATCTGCTTTTGATCAAAAACAAAGACGATGCACATCTAATGTTAGTTCATCCTTCTTTATTATGAGAGAACAGCGTGACCCATTGATCTTTTTCTCTCTCTCTCTCTCCATGAATGCTGATGGTTCAGTTCGGTGTATCTTAAAGAGACGGCGCACAAGATTTAAAGCTCGCCCAGACTTTGTGCTCCACTTTAATGATGCTGAGATGTTATCAGAACCCTTATACAGACTCCAAAGCACATGAGTTTTTATTTTGAGGGATACGTTTCGAACAAATGGAAAAAATTATGGACGAATGACGTACCCAATTGGGAAGTCGACATCTGCTCCGTGGTCGGTCATATGATACAGGCCGAATTTGGCCAGCTTCACTTTATCCTGTAGAGGTTGTGAAAGAAAGGAAATGTTAATAAGAAACTGATCGTCCTGACAAACATTATGTCAATGTTAATATTTGTTGGGTTTGATGTTGGTTTATATTTTAACAGGTCATTTATTATAAAGATCTTACAATATAGTTGGGAATTTTACTATGAAATGTCTGAGCAACAACAAAAACGGATTATAATAAAATAAAAAACATCAACAAAACAAATGGCAACAAATAAATATGATTTCAGTTAATTAGAATTAAATAATAAAGACTAATCAATTAAAATAAATTAAATCAACAAATATGATTTTTAGGTTAATCAAAAAATAATTTAAATAATAAACACTAATGAACATAAATTAAATTAAATCAACAAAAACAGATTACAACAATTAAATATGATTTTTAAGTTAATTAAAATAAATGGAAAAATAAGCACGAATGAATTTAATTTAATTAACAAATGCAAATTACAACAATTAAATATGATTTTTAAATTATATATAAATATTATTTTAAACAATGAACACTAATGAATATAAATTAAAGTAAATTAGCAAATATAAATTACAACAATTAAATATAATCATGTGATTTTTAGGTTAATTAAAAATAAATTAAACAATAAACACTATTAAATAAAAAATTAATTAAACTAAATGTAATTATATTAAGGGATTAAATTAAATCAACAATTATGATTTTTAGGTTAATTTAATAAAAATAATTAATAAACACTAATGCATATAAGTTAAATGTAATAAAATTAACAAATACAAAATTAATTAAAAAATTTAAACAAAATGGTATTTTTAAGTTAATTAAAATAAATTTAAATTTAAATAAACATTAAATTAAATAAAAATAAACTAAACTGAATTCAATTAAATTATACAAATTACAACAATTAAACACGATTTTAAGTTTAAAAAAACGAATTAAATATTAAACAATAATGAATATGAAATTAATGGTTACACTAGAATAAGGTTCATGTTCATAGTTAATGTTAATTAATGCATTGTTTGCTCATACTAACATGAGCAAACAATGAACAATACATTTACTACAGTATTTGTTAATGTTAGGTAACGTTAATTAATAAAAATACAGCTTTTGATTGTTAGTGCATGTTAACTCACGTTGCCTTAACTAATGTTACACAAGCATGGACTTGGATGTTAATAATGCATTAGTAAATGTTCAGTTATGATTAATAAATGCTATACAAGTGTTGATCATGATTAGTTCATGTTAGTAAATGCATTAACTAATGAAGCTTAATTTAAAGTGTTAACAAATTAATTAAATTAAAATTATCAAATACAAAACACAACAATTAAAAATGATTTTAAAGTTAATTAAAAATGAATCAAATAAACACTAATGAACATAAACAAAACAAACAAAGCAAAAACACAAAAACAAAGCAAAACACTGGGGCTAAGCAAATGAATACAGGTCCCCACATACCGCACGATCCAGGAGGACGTTGTTAGGAGATAAAGCGCGATGCACCATCCTGTGCTTGTTCATGAACTCCAATCCTTCCAGAACTTCATATGCAACCTGCAGCACCTTCTCTGGACTAACAAAAGAAACAAAAAACAATGAATATGGCATTTTAAACATGTCTTTTTGTGTTCATTTCTGTCTCTTTTTGTATCTTTAGTTTTTATGATGTTTTAAAGCACTTCAGCCAGACTTGTGGCTGTTTTAAACACGCTACACTAAATGAAGTAAACTCGAAGTTTAACTCTATTTACAGTGTCTTCAACAATCTAACAGCAGCTTTACAATTATTGATGTCACTGCTGAGTAAAAAGTCAAATTTTTTCAGATTTTTTTTTTCAATTCCAGATTCATTTGTTCATTATATTTCCTTTGGCTTAGTCTCTGACTGATCAGGGAACGCCAGTGAAATGAACCAAGTATATGTTTTATGTAGCGGATGCCCTTTCAGCCGCAACCCAGTACTGGGAAACATCCATACACACTCATTCACACACACACACACACACACACACAGACACACACAGACACACACAGACACACACAGACACACACAGACACACAGACACACACTACAGCCAATTTAGATAACCCAATTCACCTATAGAGCATGTGTTTGGACTGTGGGGGAAACTGGAGCACCCAAAGGAAACCCACGCCAACACGGGCAGAACATGCAAACTCCACACATAAATGCCAACTGGCCCAGCCGGGACTTGAACCAGTTACCTTCTTGCTGTGAGGCGACAGTGCTAACCACTGAGCCACCATTCCACCAGTCCAGATTTAATTGTAGACTATCTGAAATCTTTACCCATTAAAATCATTTCTTTCTATTTAACTATATGTATATCATCAATTATGTGTTCAAATAAAAAGGTTGTTGATAAGTGAGCACTTATTAAGTAGAGGAAACAAAGTTTTGAAATTTTTTTGAAAGGGAAAAGTACTGTCAGTGCCAATAGCGGTTAAGTGCACCGACATATAGCACCATGGCGCTCAAAGTGACCCGAGTTTGATTCCCAGAGGTCCTTTGCCGACCCTTCCCCTCTCTCTGCTCCCAACTATCAATTGTCTAAAATTTCTGTAAATTCTCTGCACTATTCTATCTATTAAACCTCTTAAACTCTGCGGACGCGGTACCAGGTCCGGTGACGTCATCAACTTCCCTTTCATTTTTAAAGGTCCGTGGTTGCGCAAGACCCCTATAAGTGGTTCCGTTTGAAAGCGTAGAAGCTATTTTATGCACATATGCATAACTCAGGTTTTTATTTTACTGTACAAAAGTTATTAACATTTAATTACACAACAAAATACTGGATACCTGAGCTGTCATTTTCATATTTTTATATGCTTCATATATGACACATGTACAAGTCATAGCTCAAATAAAAGCTCTTGCCTGTCCATGTACGATTCTAACGTTCCTTTACTGAATTATATTCACATATCAAACAGTTATTGAATGAATCACCGCATTTTTTATGGCGCAGAAAAAGAAGACGGCCCAAAAATAAGCTTTTTTTTCTACGAGTTGAGAAAGTTTTGGAGAAGCTGACTTTGACTTCTTTGATATAATGTTATGATACAAATGGGAAGGAGAAATAAGAAAGTAATGGAAACTCATGCTCTTATCATGTAAGAACTATGCAGAAGCAAACATGTCATATTTGATATGAATGATCAAAAAGTTATTTTCCCAATATTCAGTTGAATTACAATAACCGTTGCATACTCTATTGCATTCTCTTATGGGATTATCTACACATTTTCAAAAAAACATTTTAGAACAAAAAACAAAAAAGCGCCCAATGTTGAAGTGGTTCATCATAAAACAGAAAACATAACAAATATTATTTATTACTTTCAGCAGTTTCTTTTGTAAATTCAAATGGTTTTCTGTCCAATAACACTGGAATTTGTCATTTATACCACTGCATTTGCATATGGAAGACTTTCAAAGTTTGGTAGGCAGAAATTACATTAAAAAAGATATAGCACCTCTCATCAGTTGGAATACAATAAATTTTGCATAGATTATGATAGAAGCATTTTTCATTTTTCCTGTTATTACTGACATGTGCAGGAACCACCAAAAATTTATTACAGAAACCTAGACCACACAGAACCTAAAAGGTACTCTTTTAAATTTGAGTTTATAAAGAAAAAATACAGAAAGTGCTTCTTTTTTTAAGTGTTTATGATAACACAGATATATATACACAATTACAACATATACAATTATTTTAATCACTTTCAAAAGTGTTTTATGAAAACTTAAAGGGTTTTCTTTAAAATGATACCACATTTTTGCATTTACTCCTCTGCATGTGGATTTAGGAAGCTTTTAAAATTGGGTAGACAAAATCCAGGCGGAAATCCCAAAATAGCGCCAGAGTGTAAGAGGTTAAAGGTTAAAAACCCCTAAACATTAATTATTTAAAAATATTCATAAAATAAAAAAGATAAAGAACAATAAATATGACACAAATAAAAAAAATTAAGAAATGATGAATATATACCAGCCACTATCATATATATTGAAATTATAAGGCATCCAATAGTACACATAAATCTAAATTTTAATGCCATTCATTCATTTGCCAACTATTCCAGCATGTTTTACAAAGCGGATGCCCTTCCAGCTGCGACCCAGTACTGGGAAACACCCATACACTCTCACATTTACACACATTAAAACAATACGGCCAATTTAATTCATCCAATTCACCTATAGTGCATGTGTTTGGACTGTGGGAGAAACTGGAGCAAACCCAAGCAAACATGGGGAGAACATGCAAACTCCACACAGAACGCCAACTGGCCCAGCTGGGACTCGAAACAGCAACCTTCTTGCGAAAGGGACCATTAAGCCATAGTGCTGCCCTTCAAATGCCATTCATTCATTATCAAATGTTAAATTTAGACAGCAGATGGCAGAACAAGAGCAGTTTATATGTGTAGGCTGAGCTGTTAAAACCAATCAGTTATTGGAAAGCACAGCATTGGTTTAGCTGTGATTTTTGTGCTCAATAATATACTGCAATACTGCAGGAAAGCAGAGCTGAATGTAAAAGAGACTGCATTTGTCTGCTTTTAATTGAAGACAGAGGACAATGAGAATGAGAGAGAGAGAGAGAGAGAGAGCCTGCCTGCACAAACACAGACTGCTGGGACAATATGACCTCAAAAACAAATGCCTTATGGGAATAAATGTTTATGCCATTTAATGAACAAAAATTGGGGACAGCTATTTAAAATCAGAACACAAGACCTGAGTGCTTTTTGTCATGCTAAAGCCATTGTAAATGTAAATGCACAGAAATAATATGGGTAAGGTAATGTTAGTAGTCCGCATGGCGAAATTGATTTGCAATACTGTCAATGACTGTGGAATTATTGTTTAAATGTTCACATTAGTTAATTATTTGCCTTAATCTGAACAAGAGTACATACAGTTGAAGTCGAAATGATTCGCCCTCCTGTGAAATTTAAAAAATTTTATCCAATATTTCCCAAATGATGTTTAACAGAGCAAGGAATTTTTCACATTATTTGCTATAATATTTCTTCATCTGGAGAAAGTCTTATTTATTTTACTTCGGCTAGAAGAAAAGCAGTTTTGAATTTTTTGACCATTTTAAGGTCAATATTATTAGCCCCCTTAAGCAATTATTGTTCAACATTCTACAGAACAAACCATGTTGTCTAATTACCCTAACCTGCCTAATGAGATTTCAGCCACGATTTTGTCATCTGAGACAAATTTGGGGAATCCTAAAAGATTCCTGAAATCCTGGGCTAAAATCAGTGATCTTTGATCATTGGTTTGTCATGTTCACAGACAGCCGCTTAATGCCTGCTGAGATCAGATTCGTCCTCTAATGAAGTTCTGGCAGTGTCAGAAGATTTCAGACACCTTCCTGCAGTGTGACAACAGCTGCGATGAGAGTCAATCCAAGAACCAATAGGAGCGCCGAATTTGATGACGCAATCCATGCGACAATTCAAATGACAGCAGGGAAACCTCAAATCAGTTTTTTTCTTTCTGGTTTTATTATTAAGGCGCGCTGTGCAACAGTTTGTTTACATTTGCTCTGAGGAATCATTTCAGAACGTGGGATAGTGAAAATATCACAGGTGGATGAGGTCAAGCTCCGGGGGTGTATTCTTTCGTGTTTGGCGCGTCTTCATTGTCGTTCAGTCTGACTTTATGACAGCTGAGATCGTACAGTGTGACATGGGAGCCATGTTCGTGCAGCTTGACATGCCACAATCGTTCAGGATTTAAAAAATAAATAAAATAAAATAAAATAAAATAAAATAAAATAAAATAAAATAAAATAAAATAAAATAAAATAAAATAAAATAAAAT
>CAIGQQ010002949.1:3130933-3143433 GCA_903798035.1 Danio albolineatus | reverse complement strand
ATAAAGGGACTAAGCATAATAAATATAATAAAGGTGTTGAATAAAGCAATCTAGAACACTTTTCCAGGAAAAACTTATGCTTTCTTACAAGACAAACATCTTCAAACACTACATTGTGACTATTTGATGATCTGGATGATGAAAAGCACGTTTCTTTGAAAGAAATCAGGATAGATTATTCAATGAGTGGTGAAACATTGTTAAACTGATTGGCCTGATTGGAAATTGTGAGTGGATGTTTTGTATTTAGTCTAAAAATGGAAGCTCCGCTGGCTTCAATAAGTTGTTTGTGTCCTCCGTCTTGTTATTCAGTTATTTTTAGTAACATTCGCTTAGCACAATACCAAACAGAAAAAAAGTCTTTTGAAAAGCACATTGGCTCAATTTACACCTGCCATTAACATTCATCACTTTTCTTATAGTCTGAAACCAATCATGCCAATATTAATACAACATATCGACCTAAATATACACGCCAAAGATAACACACACGACGATCAAATGCATTTCGAAAACTAAAGGCTTTCCAAAAACTGGCCACATGAAGAATTTGACAACGGTGTCAATGGCTTCCACATGAGAGGATGCAAACCACTAATGAATCTCAGAGCAAAAAAATATATTAATCTACAAGTCTGATGTGAAACAGACTAAAAATTATATTATAAAGCCAATAAAACTAGTCAGTGAATGAATTCTGAAAGCGTGGGCTGTTCAAATATGCCTTTCAGAAAATAGACACGCCATGACTACTTAGAATGACATGACATCCATAGAAGGTAAAAAAAAATACTATGGAAGTCAATAGTTACTGGTTTTCCAACATTTTTCAAAGTATCTTCCTTTGTGTTCAATAGAAGATGGTGGAACAAGTGGAGGATGAGTAATGATGACACAATTAGATTTTTATGTACATTTAAATCCCTTTAAATAGCCATAACCCTGCCATTGGACATTCATTTAGAATGTTTTGTAATAATGCATTTAAAATATGTACATGATTTTCTCATTCAAGGCCCACGTGTAAATAACTGCTTCTTTATAGAATACAACTTAATATTTTTTAAAGCGCAACTTCTTATTAAATGACAGTGAGTGAGTGAACATGCCAAAATTGCCATATTTATTTTGACTTAATTAGCCCCTTATAATAAAAAAATCAGAAATGATATGATATGCAGGCGCCACGGTGGCCTAGTGGGTAGCACGTTCGCCTCACAGCAAGAAGGTCGCTGGTTCGATCCCCGGCTGGGCCAGTTGGCATTTCTGTGTGGAGTTTGCATGTTCTCCCCGTGGTTGCGTGGGTTTTTCTCCGGGTGCTCCGGTTTCCCCCACAGTCCAAAGACATGCAGTACAGGTGAATTGGGTAAGCTAAATTGTCCGTAGTGTATGTGTGTGAATGAGAATGTATGGATGTGTTTCCCAGAGATGGGTTGTGACTGGAAGGGCATCCGCTGCGTAAAACAAATGCTGGATAAGTTGGCGGTTCATTCCGCTGTGGCGGCCCCGGATTAATAAAGGGACTAAGCCGACAAGAAAATGAATGATTGAATGATATGATATGCACAAATGCATATGTACGGAATGACAATCCATATTTAATTTACAATTTGAGAATCACCAGGATTAACCACTGGAATCCTTCACTAAATTCCTTTGACTTCATAACTAATGAAAAACACTAATGAAAGCGAGAAGAGAAAATAAAAGTGTAAGAAGGGATTACGTTGGAAATTAATCTGTTTTAATATGCATTAATGTATTCATAACGATTCTCAGTTGATTACTTTCAGGAAAAAAAAAAATCTGCAGCGAGGGAAAGATTAATCAAAAATATTTTAAAACATATAATTCAATTATAAACACATTCTGGTAAAATTATTGTATTTCACAGAATAACCAGAAATATTTAGTGAAGGTGCTCAAACCTGTTAGAGTTTCTTTCATCTCAAAGAAAGATATACTGAAAATAGGGCTGTGCGATAATACGATATTTAATCGTGGACGATAAAAATTACTGCACGATCCATTTTTTCAGAAAAATCGCTGTATCGCCACACAGTATATATGCAGTGCTTGCGCGACATTCATTCTTCCATGACGGGGCGCCACACCTAAATTCATCCCGCCACGGCTATTACTGCTTCATTCAAAACATTCAGTCGTCTGTCGTTGTTGTTTTTTTTATAGTGGGTTACAATCGCACCAAAACGTATTAAAAGGTAAGTGAATTATAACAGCGGGAACTTATCTGTAACCGCCATGCATCATTTGTTTAACCCTTTAAGGTGACATGCTGACGGACAGACTAGCTGACAGGGCTGCGCGATGCGCCAGGCCAGCATACAGGCGCAGCTTTCAGTTATGATGAACAGTTTCCTTAAATATGCTTTATAAATAAAGGTCTGTGGTTCTGCATACAATGACTTTCTCTTGCTGGAGTTTATAGCTGCTTCGCTTTACTTCAGGACGCATTAATGCCACGCTGTAGGTCTATGGAGACATTCGTAAATGTTCCTAGCAAATCTAATAAACGTTGTAGACATACGCGTAACATAAACGCAATAAATCATACTTCAGTACCGTTTATTTGAACACAGAGACGATCGGCGCGCAAGCAACGAGATCTGCATGCTCTAAATGGGACAGCTGCAGACTTGTGATCTCACCCGGTAATACTGCACTCACGACATATGTCACTGAAATAAAGCCATAAGTTGTTGGTAGATCTGTGTCTAACAGGGCTATTTAATTAGTTTGTCAAGAGGTCCAGTTCATAAAGAGCATTGCAAATGATGGGCCAGAGATGACTTGCTGTACAACTTTGGTTGTATAATTATATAGTCTGAAGAATAATCATGGTTTCATGGTCATGATTATTATGCATTTATTAAATTCAAAACACTACTAGTTTTGTTAACATTGTAAAAAAAAAAAGTCATTTGCATTTTTGAAGGTCTTGCTGAGGATCAATGTATAATAAGCTATTTGATTTGAACTAAAATATGTTAGATTTGTTAAATGTTTATTTTGATGGTACAGTAATTGTAATGCAAGTCTTGTTGAATGTTCTTTCTTTGCAGAATAGCACTTGCATTAAATCTTCACTTGATTAAAATATTCTTAAACATACATGGTAAGAGTATATCTTTATATGAGGACATTAGCTTAGTTCTATTGTACCTTTGTAATTTGCAAAATAGTCTTTAAAAATCCACTTAAAAAAGAATTGGGATAAAAATCGTGAATCGTGATTTCCCCAGAAAAAAAATCGAGATATGATATTTTTTCTATATCGCCCACCCCTAACTGAAAAGGTTTGAAAACAAATAATTCCCATTAACTTCTATAGTACATTTTATTCCTACTATATAAGTTAGTGGCTGCTTTTATCAACATTCTTCACATATCTTCTTTTGTGTTAAACAGAAGACATTTCTAAACGTCTTGAACTACTGGAGTGTGAGTAAATGATAAAGAAAATTTTCATTTTTAGGTGAACTATCCCTTTGTAACAGGAAAGCAGGATTGAGTGCTTCTTACATTCTTCCCCCTCACTCTATTACATACCTTTACTACACGTGTCTTTCAGAAATGCAGAGGTCAACTGACTTTACACAAATGTCAGTTCGCTACTAAATGACGGGAGAAGCCATAAAAGCTGCATGCATGTCGTGATGTTGATCCTGTTCCCAACACTATCGCCTAGAGGAAAGGACTAAATGGATTTTTAATGCTACAATAAATGTGTCGATCATTCATGCTCACTGCCATATGATTTTCCCCAGGATGAGCTCATAGATACACCGGTAATTATTTCACATTATGCCAATCCTCCTTAGCGCACATACAGTAATGTAGAAATATTCATTTATTATGTGACTACATATTTTTTGTGTGATTTGTTGAATTAAAATTAAAGGTTTAGTTCAACTAAAAATGACAAATATGCTATTTTTTACTCTCCCATCACTTGTTACAAACCTGTTTGAGTTGTTTTCACACAAAAGATGATATTTTGAATAAACTGGTAGCATTTAACCATTGTTTATTTTTATTTTTTATTATCATACATTGGATTTCAATGGCAGTTCCAAACATTTGTAAAAAAATATCTTCCAAAATGTCTCAGAACCAATCATAACATGAAAAAATCCCTAACGAATCTAAGACATTTTAGACATGTCTATTCATCCCTTCTGAATCAGTCGAATGCATAATGTAGCATAAGAATCCATTACTAGCAGTGATTTCAGGTATACAGTCATTACAAAATGCATTACAATCAATTCAGAATCTAAATGAGTGTTACCTGACAGGTTTCCGCTGCTTCAGAAGGTCCTTCAAGCTTTTTTCATAGTGCTCAGCTACAATAACCAGGCGCTCTGCAAAACAACACGAGCATAGCTGACTTGACAGGATTTATGCAATCTTGATTTTGTCAGCTCTGACATGCGCTATAGGTGAATTGGGTAAGCTAAATTGTCTGTAGCGTATGTGTGCAAATGAGTGTGTATGGGTGTTTCCCAGTGATGGGTTGCAGCTGGAAGGGCATCTGCTGCATTAAACTTATGCTGGATAAGTTGGTGGTTCATTCCGTGGTGGGCACCCCAGATCAATAAATGTATTAATAAACTTTTACTGCTACACATTTTATACGTCAGGCAGCACAGTGGCTCAGTGGTTAGCCCTGTCACCACACAGCAAGAAGGTTGCTGGTTCGAGTCCCTGCTAGGCCAGTTGGCATTTCTGTGCATGTTCTCCCCATGTTCGCATGGGTTTCCCCTGGGTGCTCCGGTTTCTCTCAAACTCCAAAGACATGCGGTACAGGTAAATTGGATAAACAAAAATGTCCGTTGTGTATGAGTGTGTTTGTAAATGTGAGTGTAGTGCTTCCCAGTACTGCGTACCCAGTGTTGCATCCACTGCATAAAACATATGCTGGAATAGTTGACGGTTCATTCCGCTGTGTAGACCTCTAATAAATAAGAGACTAAGATGAAGGAAAATGAATAAATACATTTTATATGTCAGTAAAGTGCCTTTAGATGTTACTTTTAAAGGCGCTACATACAAACAAAGTTCACTATTTAAAATTATTATTCATTTATTGATTTTCTTTTCGGCTTAGTCCCTTTATTAATCCAGGGTTGCGACAGCGGAATGAACCGCCAACTTATCCAGCACATGTTTTACGCAGCGGATGCCCTTCCAGCCACAACCCATCTCTGGGAAACATCCATACACACTCATTCACACTCATACACTATGGACGATTTAGCCTACCCATTCCACCTGTACCGCATGTGGAGGAAACCGAAGCACCAGAGGAAACCCACGCAAACGCAGGGAGAACATGCAAACTCCACATAGAAACGCCAACTGACCCAGCCGAGGCTCGAATCAGCAACCTTCTTGCTGTGAGGCGAAAGCACTACCTACTGCGCCACTGCATCGCCTTAATATTATTATTAATATTCTATTCACAGTTCAAAAAAAGTCCAAAAAAAAGCATCTTCAAAAGTGACTTTAATAACTCGTAACTCTTTAATAACGATGAATACTGCCTCCAGCGAGACAATGACCTGCATTCAAGGTCATTTCTCAAACATGAAAGAACGTTATAACGCTAATAAATCTGCATAATGTCATCAGGAACTTCAAACACATGTGTCTGCATCCATCTCAAAGGGGTGTCTTTCTCATAGGGGACACATGCGTGATACCAAGCGCATCTCGCATGATAAACACTGAACCAACAGCCATAAAGCAACCAAAGATAAAAAGAATCATCCTCGCATGCAGATTCCACACAAATGTCATTAAACCGCCGAGATAACAATCACAAGGATAAAAGAGAAGAAAATCATAAAGAGCATAATAAATAAAACAATTAAAGTGCTTCCCACAGGTTTGGGATATAATAACGGTGGTAGCCGGATTGAAACACACCATATACCCACATCACATAAATAGTTAATTATATGCGACAAACAAAACATAATTTAACTTTTAACAATAACTTCATTTATTACGACACTGTTATACACTGTTTCTTTTCAATGGGTTTAAGTAAAAAAGAGTGTTGAAATAAGAAAGAAACTACTTCTCTTACTTTTATGATATTTAAGAGCCATGAGCACATACTGACAGGGTAAACTCTGCTTCTTTCTTTTTCTCTCTCAAGTTCAAAGCAAACTTGAATGCCAAAGCATTTTAGATATGTACAGTTGAAGTCAGAAATATTAGCCCCCCTTTGAATTTTAGTTTCTTTTTTTAATATTTCCCAGATGAAGTTTAACAGAGCAAGAAAATTTTCACAGTATGTCTGATAATATTTTTTCTTCTGGGGAAAGTCTTATTTGCTTTATTTCGGCTAGAATAAAAGCATTTTTAAATTTTTTAAGAACCATTTTAAGGTCAAAACTATTAGCCGTTTTAAGCTGGGATTTTTTCAATAGTCTACAGAACAAGCCATTGTTCAATTCAATTCAATTCACCTTTATTTGTATAGCGCTTTTACAATGTAGATTGTGTCAAAGAAGCTTAACAAATTGTTATACAATAACTTGCCTAATTACCCTAACCTGCCTAGTTAACCTAATGAACCTAGTTAAGCCTTTAAAATGTCACTTTAAGCTGTATAGAAGTGTCTTTGAAATATCTAGTAAAATATTATTTACTGTCTTTATAAAATAAATCAGTGATCAAAAATGAGTTATTAAAACTATTATGTTTACAAATTTGTCAAAAAAAAATCTTCTCTCCGTTAAAAAGAAATTGGGGGAAAAAAATAAACAGGGGGCTAACAACTCCGGGGGACTTTAACTTTATATAAAATAGCCTAAGTAATATATTAACATCATCAAATTAATTAAATATACAGCAAATGAGAAATAAATGACAGAAAAAAGGGAATAAAAACAGACAATATCTCAAAAAAAATCTAAATTACAAGATTAAAACTTATAGATTATTTAAATAAGGCAAATGCGTTGATTAACCACTAATGGCAGAAATATATTTTGCAGCTAGGCATGAGACGATAACTGTTTTTAAGTTATCCCGCGGTTTGGAAAAGTCAAGGTTTTCATACGGCTAAAATTGACTGCTATACCGTTCCTGAGGTATGCGGAAGATTTTTTTTTATTAAACTTTTTTTTTTTTTTTAGGTTTAAATTGTAGAGAAATCTGTTTTTGAAACAAATGAAGACCGCAGAAGTAAATGATTCACTTGAATTATTTAGCCTGACATGTTTACTGCCCCAAAACATTTTAAATGTTTCTCAAAATAAAATATATATTGTGTTCAAAGGGGGAAAAGGTTGTTTTTTAGCCAGACATTTGAAAAGAATATATTTTGGAGCAGTAAAAACAATACTGTCAAACTGTGAAACCGTGATATTTTTATCCAAGGTTATCATACCGTCAGAATCGTATACTGGCCCATGCCTATTTGCAGCCAGTTCAAACCAGTCCTTTCGTCCATTCCGAGCATATAGTAAAGTTTTTCTAAATCATTTAGATCAGTGGTTCTCAAACTGTGGTACGCGTACAGCTAGTGGTACACAAGCTTCCTTCTAGTGGTACACTGAGGAATCGATGAATAATTAAAGTAAAAAAATGAACATACTTTTAACCCTTTGACGTATATGATAACACCGATGTGATCAGTAAATTGATTTTAACAGGCTAAACCTTTATTTAAGTGGCTGACAATAATAAATATTGTTAATTAGAAGAATTAATCTGCCTCGTTTTTGAACTGTGCAGTGCTGTAGCTGCTTAATTAGGCCTACTATGCTTCTGTACTTCAATACCGGTTATTACGGTGGTACTTGGAGAGACAATTGTTTTCTGAGGTGTTATGTGGTGAAAAAAGTTTGAGAAACACTGATTTAGATTAAAGAATCTATTATTTACTTTTTCTCTCTGTCTTGCGTCTGTGCACGCTGTCAGCTGTGAAGCAAGTGGAAAGTAGTCTTTAATAAAAGAGTTATGCAAAAACGTACACAAGCTTAAGAAACCGAATACAAAAGCTGAATCCCGGACATTTTGGGAGATTTAGAAACCCGGGCCCGACAAACTTTTAAAGTCCCAAAAAGGCGCATCTCTGTGGGTCTGCAAAGCTGTGGGAGTGTCTGTAGGAGTGCTGACAGGTCTTGCTCTCACAGAACGAAACAGGTAAACGAGAGATTTTCCACTACTTAATCTATCACTGATGTTTGGTTATATTGAGCGGATACAAAAAAAAGTGTTAAAGGATGTTAATAATAGTAAAAAAAAAAAAAAAAAAAGGCACTAAATATACTTGGGCGGCCGTTACTATACCTGGGCGGCCCGCCTAAACAAAGTCTATGTGTGGGAAGCACTGAATTCATTCATTTTCCTTCGGCTTACTTCTTTTATTCATCAGGGGTTGCCACAGTGGAATGAACCGCCAACTTATCCAGCATATGTTTTACGCAGCGGATGCACTTCCATCTGAAACCTAATACTATGAAATACCCACACAATCATTCACACATATGCACTACTGCCAAATTTCGTTTAATCAAAAAAGGTAACAGAAAACCGAAGCACAGAAAATGCAAACTACACACAGAAATGGCAACTGACCCAGCCAGAACTCAAACCAGCGACCTTCTTGCTGTGAGACAACAGTGCTAATCACTGAGCAACAGGGAAACAATTCAATAAATTTGGAAAAAAAAAGTAACTTGCAAGATGTCCAACAGACAGCTATAAGATAACTTTGTATAATGTTTTAATACATAAATAAGAGGGTCAGTGTTGCGAGCAGTCATTTTTGATGAAAAAAAACTGCAGTAAAGCAAGAAAGTGATCGTACCGTGCTTCCCTCTGCTGATGTCCACATACTGGCACAGTCTGGGATGGGTGATGGTTTTGAGGATCTGGAAGCGTCCCAGGATCTTGATGGAGTTTGGGGTGAGAGGAAGCCCATTGCTGCCGCAAACATCGTGAGGAAGAGGAGAAGCGAAGAAGGTGGAAGCCCCCAATTCAGCGTCTCTGAGGGGCTGCATGACAGGTGCTCAAAACAAACACTGTAAAGAGGCAGAGATTACAGAGTTATTTCAAGGATTTTACATAATTGTAAACCGATTTGTGTTAATATGTATTGAACGCAACATAAACAGTATAACTATTTTTTAACAACCTTTTTATTGAGATGTAACGAAAACGCAACAACATAATATGTCACAATGATATTTACATGTTTGATTTCAATTTAAAGGAAAACAAAAAACAAAACAACAGCGCAACTTAACATATAAAAATATAGTCATCACGAGAACTAAACAAGCTAAGTCGACAATATTGTCGAATAATAATCAAAATAATTGAATATTGTCGAAAAATTATTTCTGAAACCAATTTGAGTAAATATGCCCTTGAATGCAACATATAAAGTACATAACTTATTACTATACACTCTCAGAAAAACGGTACATGGTGGTATAAATAATGTTCTAAGGAACAGTTTAGTACCCTTGTAAAAGTTGTACCTTATATGGTACAACTGAAATGAAAGTGCACATTTGTTCTCATAAAAAGGTACTTAAGTGGACAACTCCTTCATTACAATATCTATGAAAATAAATATTACAGGAAAGACAAAGTGATTTTATGAATAATTTCCATATTAAAACATGAAATGTCTTTAAAAGCATGTTTAAAGAAACTAATTAATTATAGGTATTGTAAACTAAACATTTAAGGCATTTTTAATAAACATTTGGCAAGCATTTTCTGATAAACACATTTTCATTATTGATATCCGCACCTTTTGGCGTTTGCTTTCAATACGCACAAGTATTCATTCAGACATTTAGCATTGTAAAACTAATCAAACATTGTGCATATCTCGTTACAATACTTCTGCATAATTCTATTTCTATTTTAAATTGTAAAAAGTAAATTAACTTTTAAGTGATTACAAAGGTATTGTGTGAAAATTTGAGAAAGAAATGTTTTATATTGTTCATAGGAGACTGTATTTCTGTAACATTTTTATGAAAAGTGTTGTGAAATGTTCAGCAAAAAATAGATCTTTTGATTTATGTTAAATTATTTTTTATTCTTTACTGTAAATGCAAAAGGTGCATCTACACAAAAAGAAACTTTAAAAAAAACATTGTTTAAAAATGTATTTGATGTTTTATATTTACTGAAAAAAAATTGACGCATTTTGGATATAGCAAAATGCCTTTTAATAGTTCTTAAAGGAACACATTTGACACTGTTAAGGTACAAAGTGTCTTGTCGGTGTAGTGGTACCTTCATGGATCAGATTTGTACCTTTGATGAAGGCACAATATTGTACCTGCAGGTTTTAAAAACCAAAGATCAATTTTGGTTTCCCATGGTACAAATCATGTCCTTAAAGGTACAAACTGCAACGGTACAAATTTGATTATTTGTATTAAGGTACAATTCTGTTCCATAAAAAGGTATACTGCCCCAGTGACAAGGGTTTGTACCCTCTTTGATACAACATTGTATTACTTCTTTTAAAAGTGTATTGCCCCAGCGACAAGGGTTTGTACCTTCTTTGGTACCACAATCTACCATTTTTTCTGAGAATTATAATGAGAACTCAACAAGTAAGCCAATTGGTAAAATAACTGAAATTATTTTGTCAATTCTGAAATCAATTTGAGTAAATAACAACAAAAACAGCACAACTATTACTAGAGTAGGTGGCAATATATGGGAATAGCAAAACAATTATCACTACAGTAAATAAAGAATGGAAAGACTCAAATATAAATAAATACTCATCATGAGTACTCAACAAGCTAAATAATATTTTCGATTACTTACAAAAATTCTGTCATTTTTAAAACCAATTTGGGTAAATATAACTTCAATAAAACATAAACCGCTATGACAATTAGTGTTACTATAGCAAGATTGAGGTAAGACTTTAATGTGTGTCAACAAACATTGCATAAACAATAAACTCAACGAGCTAAA
Organism: Danio albolineatus; assembly: GCA_903798035.1. Taxonomy (NCBI): domain Eukaryota; kingdom Metazoa; phylum Chordata; class Actinopteri; order Cypriniformes; family Danionidae; genus Danio; species Danio albolineatus. Next base: position 3,132,435 of record CAIGQQ010002949.1, on the reverse strand, counting down.
CCAATATAACGTTATAATATTTCAAATTCAAATTATTTAGCAATTTCTGAAACTAATTTCTGAAACAAGCCTTCAGCATAACATAAACAGTATAGTAAAATTGTGGTAAGACTGCTAAATTGAGCTAAACCAGTGATATATTACAATATTCAACTGAAATAATGTTTTCTAAGGGCTTTCTGTAAGCATATCTTGAACACAACAAACATAGTGACAATTATTGCAGTTATATGTCAATAAATATAGATTATTAGGCCTCAACAAGCTAAACCAGTCATACTTTACCATATTAAATTGACATAACGTTTTACTACACACACATTTGACATTTCTGCATGATTGTCGTTCATTCCTGCTTTGAACAAACGCAGCATAAAACCGCCAGCATACCTGCTTGTCTGATATGAAAGACTGCTCCATTTGATTCACGAGTCCATTTATGATATTACACATATATATTGGTCAATTTGAGAGATCGGTGGACTCTTCCGGCGACTGTAAACAGCCGAAACGCGTGCGTGACGTTGTTTTCCCGCGCCAGAGAGCAGCTGAACGACGCGTGACCGTGAAGTCATCATCGCTCGCCGCCGCTGAGGGACAAGTGTGTGGCGTGTGGTATTACGGTATTATAGCAAAGAGTCACACGGTTGCAGTTTTATGTGAGTATTATAGTTCGCTTTTCTGCTCAGTTTATGAGTTATCTTTTATTGGTATTTGTAATGTAGCGTATTTGGAACGCGATGTTGACGCGTTTCTGTGCTACGAGGACTGGAATGTGAAAGTGACAGTCAGCAGTGTTTCTATATTAGGATATTACGCATATGAAATTAGTTATTATCCATACAAACTTTATTTTAAGGCACAATATGGTCATATATTGATAGGTTTGCACATTTCATTTCTTTTAAAACAGGTTTATCATAATTTATGACAACAATAATAACATTAATGTGTATATTCATGTTCTCATAATGTTACATTTGAACTATTATGCAAATGAATCATTTTCTAATAATACCCTTCACCTTCACTTGCAGTTTATGGCCTGTCAAACAGGTTCATTCCTGAACAAGTCAACACAATTAAAAGATGTGGACTGAAAACAATATGAAGACGCTTTCAGTTTGAACACTGCACAGAAAATAATAATTAATAAAAAGTATATTGTGCAAGGAGTAATCTTATTAATGCTGTATAACGTGGTTATACTCTGTTGTACTCAGTTCAGTTGGCTAAACATGCCCTACTTTACAAATCACAAATTAGTTAGTGTTGTAAATATTAGTGTCATAAATATAATGATAAAGTACCATTATATTAAAATGGAATGGCTGTTTGATGATTTGAATAAGATTTGCATAATGTAATAAATATTTTAAAATAGGAATAAATCGAAATAAAAATAAATAATAGAAAATAAATGTAAAATAAAATGTACATATGAATAAATGTTTAAATAAAATTTATATATAACAAATAAATGTGTATATATATATATATAT
>CAIGQQ010002949.1:3090152-3130833 GCA_903798035.1 Danio albolineatus | reverse complement strand
TAGATATATAACAATAAATAAATATAATAATCCTATGTGTGTGTGTGTTAGGGCTGCACAACATTGGAAAAATCTGACATTGCTGTATTTTGTTTTGCTGTGATATTTTTTGTGGTATGAATACAATTTTACCAGATGATTTGAATAGCTCTATTTGGGAAGATTTTGATCATTTATATTTTTTATTATTTATATTTTTCTTTTTCTATAAAGTGCATCTGCATAAATGATAAGAAATAACAAGCATATAGAGCAAAAATAAAAGTGAAATAAACCTTATAGTAAAACGCTTGTAATATATAATTATCATAAAATGATTTATGGTTTTCTGGGGTTTGTTTTAGTCAAACAGTATTCAAGTACAGAGATTGAACAATCAAATGTAAAATAACATGGTCATCATTGCGTAATAATATATAATATTATTATATATATATATATATATATATATATTTATATATATATATATATATATATATAATTTAAACTATCTGTTAATCGTTAATAAATAATATCATCCTGCGATGTGACTATTGCAGATACACATATTGCGATGTAACAAACAATTACTGATTCTGATTACTGTTTCTTTAAAATTATTCTTATACAGTGCTAATATTAAGATAATTTTATTCTACAGTAAATGTGTCAAGCATTAATTTACAGTATCTTAAAGATGAATTATTGGGATTTGATTTGACAGGGGCTCTTTGCCAATAAAGCCCTGGCTCATTGTGTGGCACGAGTGCATGGTTGTTTTCTTCTCACCATTCAGATCTACATGAAAGTGACAGCTACTCCTGTAAATGGCCTTAAACGTCTCTCACGAGCACTTGAGACGTTTTGAAGGTTTCTGACACACATGCTGTTGTGTTTTTTTGGATGCATTTCATAGATTTTTTATTCATTGCATGGCTAGAACTCACTTTTATTGGCTGTCATATGACAGCGATGACCAGCGCTTCAGGGCATTATGAGGGAGGGGAGTGACAACTGAGCTTATTTGGAAGCATTTTTTGGTTCCCGGGACTCGTTTTCAGGGGTTATGCAAATGAAAACAGTCCTGTCATGGTGCTCATAAATTCTTCCACCACAGGCCCATTTAAAGCAGTTCAAGAACTTCAAAAACAAGAGACTTTGATCCACGATATTATCAACTCCAGCTTTTTTGTGTTTCTAATTTCCTCATCTGAACTCTTTTGTTTTCATCCTGCGCCAGCTGTTGTTTTCCAGCACCACCCTGCACTATGTGTTATGATGTGTTCTTCTCTTTCCCTACGCCTTGTAAAAATTCCCTTAGTCCTTTTTTTTTTTGCATTGGATGAGCTGAAGCCAAATGTGTAATGTGTCCGTGTTCCTTCAGCAGCTGTCTCTCGACTCAATGGGAACTGTTGTTTGATCTGTCGTGGAGCCAAAGAGGATTCCTCAATTTTATAGTGGCGGCGGGCGACAGTGACGTAATTACGTCCCATGGTGGACATGAGAACACACACATTTAGATGCCATATGGTTTGATTTCTTCCTCTTCCTCCTCGTTGTTTTTGACCTGGAGATTGGCTGGGTCTAAGAGTACTGAAGTGAGAACCCAAAACAGGGTTTGCGGGGATTAGGACAGAGAATGTATGCTTTGATGAGGTTTTCACATGCTGTTTGGCGTCTAGCCGATCTATTGTGAAGCATCTGGCTGGTGTCAGACGTTTCATTATAATTCCCCTTTCATGGAAAGGGATTAGGACAGAAAGTTGGCCACATATCGGTATAAATTACAAATTAAAGCACCGTGTAAAGTGTGCCAAAACACCTCATGTTTTTTTTTTTTATGTGCACCAGAGATCTTAAAGATCTCATTTGAAGAGGTCGTGCCCTCCCAAGTGCTGCATGTTCCCAAACGCGGATAGGATGTCCCTGTGGATCCTCTTTTCTTTTTCTTTTTCTTTTTTTTTTTGAAGTGATGTTTATGAGTGACTAAGAGTTCCTACTGCGTTTGATCTTTTTCTCTTTGGCTTGCTGTTCCAGGTTCCTGGTACGTTCCCTTTTCAAGATGTCAGGCCACACACCCTCACTCATGAGACTGGAACAGAAGGCCGTGGAGGCCGAGCAGATCATCGAATACCTCAAGCAGCAGGTCCAGCTGCTGAAGGAGAAGGCTAGTAAGTGGATGCATGAGGCGCGAGTGTGTGTCGCGCACGGGTCAGCAACAAATGAGGATGTTGGAAATGAGAATGAAAAGTAGACAGAAGAGATGCTTTAATGAATGTATGAAATCAAAAATGTTTTATTTGAGTTAATGGACATTTCAAACATTTATTAATTTTCACTTAGAAACATACTAAGGTTTTATTCCAGTACAGTTAAAAAAAAAAGTAAATCTTTTTAAAGCATTTATTATGTTATGATTTTCTGTTTCAAATAAATTTCTTGTCCGTTTTTAAAATTGTTAGAAAAACTTTGAAAACTGATCCAAAACAGTAATGAGGAATTTATACCGTTAAAGGTGCAGTATGTAAGTTTAACACTCACTGGTTGAACTAGGTATTGCATTTCAGATTCAAAACATACAGAAACGTATGTAGCCAAATTCAGGACCAACAGGAGTGTGTCTGACTATCAAGCCTAAAGGCAGATTTAAGGCTGATTTAAACCGTGTTCTAAATAAAAGCAACGGCACCCGATAGAAGGAATATTCTCCATATAAAAAGGAATTTTTGTCCTGACCAACACCTCAAATTGATATATTAGAAACGGCTTCTATTTCTCACAGGTGAACAACAGAAAACTGACAATGATCACCTCAGTTAAACCTCATGTGCTTTATTCACAGTTAAATGCTAATAATGTGAGTTTGAATGCCATTTTACATGACATTTATTGCCATATAGTGAAAGCAGCAGCAGATAGTTCACCTCAGATCTGGAAAATAAAATAAACCTTTGAAATTGATCTTTAGAACTCTGAAAGAACGCAAACCAACACATATCAGTGATTCATGTACATATAATAATGTTAAAGAGGTTTAATATGTATTAATTAGATTATAAACCTAACCATTTCATTGGAGTGCAGTAAGTGCACTATTCTTTGCTTCTGAATGGCTTTATTTTAATTTCTATTGTGTTGTCTCTGGTGCAAATAGCCAAATTACTTCTCATTGAAAATCTCGTCACGTAACGTGTTGTTAGACACAGGGTTACAATATAACCTGCTCGCCTAATGGTTACAGTAGTAATATTTAGATTATTTACTAATTAATAACGACCTCATGGGGAACTCTGAATATGTGTCTCATTTCGGAGTTTGTTACTGTCCACCGGAGGTCGCATTTTGGTTGCAAACGCATACTTTGAGAGCCTTCCGGACTGAATGAATCAAATGTGCGGTTTTCCACCAAGGCAACCCGGGGTGCTAAAATACAATTGGCTAAACTGGCAGTGGGCGGGTTAAAGGGACCAAAACAAAGACAGACATTCCGGCATGTAACTCACATTTTCAAAGCAGAATATCTTGACTTCAGCATTGTTTTTCCGATAAACAAGAATGTTCACTTGGCATGTTTCTTAAATATCTGCAAACATATTATGGTATTTTTATGCTTTAGAAGAGTCAAAAACTTACATGCAGCACCTTTAAAAAAGATTTCAGTTTCCAATAAATGATTGTTTTTTCAACTTTAAGAAAAAATTTATGATCTCTACAAAAAATATTAAACAGTACTGCTTTCAACTTTTAAATCTTGAGCAGCAAGTAAGCGTATTAAAATAATTTTTCTTCTGTGTCAGTCAAGTGAAAATTGCAGCAATAACGCTGCTGAGTACAATTTTAATACACTATTAAAATGAGTATTTTTTAAACAAAATAAATCCAGTTTCAGTAAGCTTAAAATACTTATTTGAAATCATAAAAAAGCACTTAGTTTTGTAACAGTCTGTGGACTTTTATTATTCCATCAAACTCCACAAAATATCATATATAAAAAAATGGACTTTTGTTTTGTGTAGTTGTGCAGGCCACGCTAAAAGAAGAGAAGAAACTGATGGTGGAGAATGCCAAACTCAAGAAGGACATCGAGGAACTGAAGAAACAACTTCTTGACAAGGAAAAGATGAGAGGAGGTAGAATATCACACATTCTTGCTGATGTTTTTGAAGTAATGAAATGCTAACTTGACGACATATTGAAACAGTCTAAAATTAAACCCATCAACGCATGACCACCCACATTACCGACGCCTGTTGGGTGGTCAGAAAAATCCTAAAGTTTGAAAATATGAAAAAGATAGCCAGGCTTCGTGCTGTTTCTGGTTAGATTTTTAGTTACTTTCAGGTGGCATTTGAAAGACATTTAAAGGGACAGTTCACCCAAAAATGAACATTTACTCATTTTATTTATTCTGATCAACACAAAAGGAGATATTTTGAAAAATGCTTGTTGATGATGATCATTGACATGCGTAATATCATAAAAGCGAACGAACTACAGAGACACTTTTAGAATATACACTCACCACTTTATTGGGTACACCTGTCCAACTGCTAGTTACACAAATTTCTAATCAGCCAATCGCATGGCAGCAACTCAATGCATTTAGTCATGTAGACACGGTCAAGACGATCTGCTGCAGTTCAAATCGAGCATCAGAATAGGGAAGAAAGGTGATTTAAATGACTTTAAACTTGGCATGGTTGTTGGTGCCAGACAGACTGGTCTGAGTATTTCAGAAACTGCTGATCTACTGGGATTTTCACGCACAACCATCTCTGTGGGCACAAATGCCTTGTTGATGCCAGAGGTCAGAGGAGAATGGCCAGACTGGTTCCAGCTGATATAAAGGCAACATTAACTCAAATAACCACTCATTACAACCAAGGTGTGCAGAAGAGCATCTCTGAACGCACAACACGTCCAGCCTTGAGGCAGATGAGCTACAGCAGCAGAAGACCACACCAGGTGCCACTCAGCTAAGAACAGGAAACTGAGGCTACAATTGGCACAGGCTCACCAAAATTGGAACAATATTGGAAAAATGTTGCCTGGTCTGATGAGTCTCGATTTCTGCTGCGACATTCAGATGGTAGGGTCAGAATTTGGTGTCAACAACATTAAAGCATAGATCCATCCTGCCTTGTATCAATGGTTTAGGCTGCTGGTGGTGATGTAATGGTGTGGGGGATATTTTCTTGGCACACTTTGGGCCCATTAGTACCAACTGAGCATTGTGTCAACACCACAGTATTGTTGTTGACCATGTCCATCCCTTTATGACCACAGTGTACCCATCTTCTGATGGCTACTTCCAGCAGGATAACGCGCCATGTCATCCGCACAAAATCCCACCTTCAGACTTAAAGCCACTAATAAAAAGCCATATTCCAAGCAAATTAAACATTTTTGAAATCCAGCCCCTTGTAGGAAGAACTAGCACATTTAAGCACAAATAAGCACATTTTTACTCAAGATATTTAACTCAAGACACACGAGACTCAATCATGGACATTTACTCAAAGGAGAAGTTCCTCTAGTACAGGGATCACCAAACTTGTTCCTGGATGTCCGGTGTCCTGCAGATTTTAGCTCCAACCCTAATCAAACACACCTGAACAAGCTAATCAACCTCTCACTAGGTATAATTGAAACATCCAGGCAGGTGTTTTGAGGCAAGTTGCAGCTAAACCCTGCAGGACACCGGACCTTCAGGACCGAGATTGGTGATCCCTGCTCTAGTACCTAGTCCATATAATATTAAATATTTTTAGCTGAACTGTCTCTTTAATTGGATGCAAGTTAATAAGATAATAAACATGACTATTCAAATTGTGTTGAATACTTTGGGATTCAGAAAAGAGGTTTAATCTATTGTGAAAGAGGTCAAATGATATATGTTTTTTCCAGTGATAGACGTGCCTTCTGTCGAGCCCAGTGTCCAGTGTGTGTCTAAACCCACGTCTGCAGATCCACCTGTCCCAGCAGCCCCTTCTGCTCCAGCCACAAAAACACCGTCAGCCAAAAACAACGACGAGCCGAAAAAGATGAAAGCCGAGAAGAAGGGTAAGCATTCCTCTCTAGTGTGACATTTCCTGTATAACAGCTCATCTCTGCCGTGGCAAAACTTTCCAGGCATTTCTGTTGATTCATTTGCAGCAACAGCATCCAAAACGTTTCAGAGCATTGAGTTCGGTGCTAAATCTAACGAGGACTCAAGTTTGATTCAGTTTCATACAGTAAAACCATTTCTGTTTGAGCTGATATTTATATTTAATTTGGGTTTTTGGATTCTAACATACGCTGGTGGAGGTCAATCGCCAATCACTGCAGCACTTGATGAGCGCATCTGGCCAATCAGAAAAAAGTAGACTCTCAGAAAGGCGGGGTTTAGCGAGATTGAATCCTTAAATCAAGGCTGCACAATTGCATACTTCCATACTATGTATAGTATTCGAAAAACAGTATGTGAGAAGTACCCAGATGACCTTCTACTTCTGGTGAGATTCTGAAGTGCGTATCCGATGTATCCGCAAAAGAATTTATGAATGGAGTGAAGTGACGCAACTGATGTGGATAGGTCATGTGATCATGACAAAAAGGCAGATGTAGTACGCCTGAGTTACATTCATACTGTTAAGAACATACTTTTCTAACGGTCGAGTAGTGAATTCAAATGCATTACCTACTGAGTAGCAGGCGATTGGGACGCAGCCCAACAGTTTCAGACACTGAAATAAAGCAGCTAATGCTTTTCAGTGAATATCATCAGAAAATAAAATGTCTTTACTGACAGTGAATTGAAGTTAACCTGTAGGAAACTCCAAAACTAAATGCAACTATTGCGATAAAAGGTGTGTGTGTGCGAATGTAGGGATGGGCGATATGACAAATATCTGATGTCACGATACAAGTAATCTCACATTCTGATCATGGTAATATCATGATATAGTATCATTCAAATCCATTCAATTAATACATTATACACTCACCGGCCACTTTATTGGGTACACCTGTCCAACTGCTCGTTAACATAAATTTCTAATCACCCAATCACATGGCAGCAACTCAATGCATTTAGGCATGTGGACACGGTCAAGACGATCTGCCGCAGTTCAAACCGAGCATCAGAATGGGGAAGAAAGGTGATTTCGAACGTGGCATGGTTGTTTTTGTCAGACGGGCTGGTCTGAGTATTTCAGAAACTGCTGATCTTCTGGGATTTTCACGCACAACCATCTCTAGGGTTTACAGAGAATAGTCCAAAAAAGAAAAAATATCCAGTGAGAGGCAGTTCTGTGGGCACAAATGCCTTGTTGATGCCAGAGGTCAGAGGAGAATGGCCAGACTGGCAACAGTAACTCAAATAACCACTCGTTACAACCGAGGTAATGCAGAAGAGCATCTCTGAAGCACAACACGTCCAACCTTGACATGAGCTACGAACAGAAAACTGAGGTTACAATTCGCACTGGCTCACCAAAATTGGTGAATTCACACATTCACACTCATACACTACGGACAATTTTAGCCTACCCAATTCACCTATACCACATGTCTTTGGACTTGTGGGGGAAACCGGAGCACCCGGAGGAAACCCACACAATCCCGGGGAGAACATGCAAACTCCACACAGAAATGCCAACTGACCCAACCGGGGCTCGAACCAGCGACCTTCTTGCTGTGAGGCGAACATGCTACTCACTACGCCACCGTGGCGCCGGTCAGAATATTATGATGATTTTAATTTTTGCATGAACTATCCCTTTACTTACAAATAACAACATAAATGAGAAAGTCATTTCACCATGTGCGAAATCCCATTTCTTAAAAAACTGCTACTGTCAAAAATAATGACGTTTCCAACATTTTTCAAAATATCTCCTATTGTGTTCAACTGAAGAAAGTAACTCATTAGGCTTTAAAACAAGCAAAGGGTGAGTAAAAGATGACAATTTTTATTTTCACGTGAACTATCCCTTTAATTACCAACGAACCAGCGACCTTCTTGCTGTGAGGCTGTGCTAACCACTGAGCTACCGTGTCGCCCCCAAATAGCAACTTAAATGAGAAAAACGTTTAACCATGTGTGCAATCCCATTTCTACAAACCTCTTTATCCCACTCTCATAAATAATGCAGTGTAAATGCATTTGAAAAGCTTGATGGGGTTTAAAAAGAGACTGAGCGAATGTCAGGTTAAACTCCAACCAGATTTAAAGACATCACCTTTCAAAGCATCCGTGCCCTAAAGGATGGAGATTATGAAATGAGTCGGTTATTATGAAGAGGATTTTCATTTCAAATAATTTAAGTCCCTTTAACTCGGGAACACTCTGTTCGTATCTTAGTACAGATCATTTTTTAGTGAATTGGTGGGCTGAGGAAAAAACAAGTTAAGTTGTGCGTTTCTCTTACATTCCTGTGGGCCAGATGTTTCAGAACTCTCCGATATTTCTCTTTTAGTTCGGCGCTGATGACTGCTGTGTTTCGGTGGGGCTGTAGTTGACGCACGTCTATGATTTCTTTTGGCGGTGCTGATGAATATTCACATTTAAAAAGGCTTTGAGGAATTTTGGCGCAATTTCTAATAGACCAACATTCGATTAATCAAAATCAAAGTGCTGTGATATTAAAGCACACAATGCTGCGATTTGAATTAATTATATAAATAGTTGCCGTGTTATAAAGTGAAGGCTCGTCTGCTAAACTATTTTTCTTTCTTTGAACGTTTGGAATAAGAAGCACATTTAACCGCTAACGACAAGTTTACGTGGAATTCTAAACGATTTCAGAGGAAATGAAAAGGTTGGCCTCGCAGTGTTGCGTGAATAATAATGAAAAAAAAAATGTACTGGTAATTTACATAAATATGCATTTTTTTCCACTTTCTGTAGTTTAAAGTCCCCATGAAATCAAAAACTAACCATATTGACTTTGTTAGCTCGCACTGCTAGTTTTGTGGTGAGCATTTCATCTGTGCATGTCAAAAATGTTTGTCCTTGTAATCTTTAATTGAAATCTGATTATTCTGAAATTCTCATATTGCATCTGTCTGAGGTATTGGGCATGGCTAACATCACCACACCCCTCCACCTGTCAGCTTTGACAACAGACAGAAATGGAGAGGAGGAGGTGTCTGTTATGTAATAACTCTCCACAAACCATTTTCCCGATCTTTCGGAATGAAATGCCTACATCCAATCAGCTTGCAGAAGTAAAAACAAGCCACGCCCACTGTTTTCTCATTTGATATTCCATATAAGAACTGTGTCGCGATATGGGGGAAAAAACAGCCACAGCTTCTGGTTCATGTGGACTTTCAGGCATTAAAGATAAAAATTAAACAATGACGATTACATACCTTGTAATTGCGTTAACCATCTCTATAAAACAAAAATGGTTTAGAGTTCTCAAACGTGTAGGGAACTAAACTTAAAGAGAACTCATTTTAATTACAGGAAAGCATAGTGTTTAGCTATGTCTCATGAGGAAATTAATCAACTGAGTCTGGTCGCAGACACCGGTCTGAGACTGCATCGTGTTCTGCATCCAGACCCTTCTCAAATTAATGGTAAGGGATAAAAGTGATAATATAATTAGTTAATATTGATTGCAATCAAACAGTAGTACTGTATAGTTATATTTTAAGTACAGAATTTTTTGTCTTTAATAAAATATTTTTATTATTATTAATGTAATGCAATATATTACATGTTATGTTATGAAATACTTTGTGCTGTCAAATGATTAATCATGATTACATTAAAGTTTACATTTACATAATATATAGAAGAGTATGTTTATGTATATATGTATAAATGAACACACATACTGTTAAATATGTGCATAAAATGCAAAATATACAAAAAAATGTATATTTACATGTATAAATTAAATGTATATTTATATTGTATATATATATATATATATATATATAGAGAGAGAGAGAGAGAGAGAGAGACCTAAACAGAGATTATACCACAGCAGCATATCTGAGTGCAGTAAAGGACAGTAAATTAAGAACAACAATGACCAAATACAGACTGAGTGCTCACAGTCTGACTGTAGAGACGGGCCGATACAGGCAGAACTGGCAACCTAGAGAAAGCCGCATCTGCCCACACTGTGCCCTGGCAGAGGTGGAGACGGAGGAACATTTCCTCACCCGCTGCACAAACTATGAGCACATTCGAGAATCATTCTACCCCAAACTACTGAGCATTTACCCACAATTCACAGAGCTAGACAATAAAACACAGCTTCAATATTTACTGGGGGAAAAAACTGACTGTATCCTTCTAGCGGCACAATACATTAATGCCTGTCACAAAAAGAGAGAAGAGACCAATAAAAACATCAGTTATGCGCTTGCAAACACACATCTAAATGATTATAATTGAATCATTGTAAATATCCTGATTATTACTGTTTTATTTTTTTATTACTGTTTTATTCTACAATGTTGATCGTTAAATGTACAGTGTTTTCTGATCTATTACTATTTTTATTGATATAAATGATTAATATGATATATATGAATGATATAATATATTGAACAATAATCTGATATATTAAATAATATGATATATTGAATAATAATATGATATATTGAATAATAATATGATACATATATATATGAATGCTATGACATATTATATAATAATATGATATACTGAATAACAATATGATATATTGGATAATAATATGTGTATATATCTTTATTTTATTTTTTTATTTTATTTTTTTACTTCTACTATTTACTGTGTTTACTGTGTTTTTTTTTGTTTTGTTTTTTTTACATATGTATGTTCTTTTATTTTTATGTAAACTTTAAAACTGCTTTGGCAATACATTTGTAATAATTGTCATGCCAATAAAGCAACTATTGAATTGAATTGAATTGAATTGAATTGAAGAGAGAGAGAGAGAGAGAGAGAGAGAGAGAGAGAGAGAGAGAGAGATCCAAACTAGGGCCAAAGTTGGCCCTTGGTAACCTCTGATTTGGCCCACCATCCCATCTGAGTAGAGAGGCAGAATGGGGATGCTCTAGAGATTGTCATTTCAAATTTAATGCAACCTTTTATTTGTTTGTTTTACTGTTAAACTGAAATGAAATGTTTCAATTGAAATGCTGTAGTTTATTTTTCAAATGTACACACTGTCACGCGACAAATAGAGGACAATGCAGACACTTTGATGAGCAAACCAAGTCAAAGGCAGATTGTGCTTGACTAGTGTATTCAGCATTATAACAGAGTTGTTATAAATGTGATTGTTTAAGCTTTTATTGCCATACGTTATTATTTAAAAAAACTATACTGCATTAGTTAATACAATTCTTAAATATGAAATAAATACCCATGTAAAATAGTTTGGTATATTTAACTTCGGCCCATGGCTGTCAATGATATTTGGTTTTTGGCCCTTCATACGAAAACGTTTAGGCACCCCTGATATAGAAAGATAGATAGATAGATATTAGTAAATATGAGCTTTTATTTTGGATGCGGTTAATCGTGTTTAGTTGTTTGACAGCACTTAAAATATTATATTATTATATTAAAACCGCATTTAAAAGAAATCTGTCACACTCACCAATCTTGCTTTTAATTATATCAACAGAAAAAAGAAGTAAGAAGAAGTAAAACAGTAATATTGTAAAATGTTATTAGAATTTAAAGTAATCTATCCATTTTAAAAAGTAATTTATTCCTGTCATTAAAAAAACATAATTCTTTGTTTGTTTGTTTGTTTAAACTTTATTGTTCGTTCTGCTTTGCCCAGAAAGGAAATTTGTCTTTAACACTGGTAACGTAAATACAACCATACAACAATCACATAATAGCAACACTCAGCAAGACAGCCACATGAATTAAAAACTTAAACACATAACAGCCCCATACATGTTACTGCAGATTATTCTTAACAACCGCCTCATTCACATCAGACAGTGATCCGATTTAGGACAACAACTGCAATTGGGATAGATGAGGCTTTAAAGCCTTTAGTGTGTCAAATGATCCTTCAGAAAAATATTGATCCTTCAGAAAAATATTGTGCTATTAATATTTCTGTGGAAACAGTGATTCATTTGTTTAATGATCCAGTGATGCATACAAGCCCCAAACTCCCTAAGAACTGTGGTGCTTTGTTTCTAACAAAATACTCAAGACTATTTATGCTTGTAGACAACATGTCCAACACAGTCTCCCCGATCCCACAAGTCCAAAAACGCGGTGATAAAGTTGTGCCTTTTTTAAATCACCAGAGTGATTAGAAACAAACAGCGCACTTAACCGAAACCGTTTCTGAGGAAAGCTCGGAAACAGAACGGAGATGACAAGGCGACATAACATCCACTTGTGGACTTTTAAAAGCATCTCAACAGCTCCCCGGGGAACAATATGCACAAGTTTAAAAATAACTTTCAAAGAGCTGCATTAAAAACACCTCACAAATCAAAAGCACATTTCCTCCGGGTAGGCATTTACTACAATCAAAGCCCAGAATCACAGGCTGTGCTGAGGTCGATTTCGTAGGTGCGTCACAAATCACATACTTATGCACCATTCTACGACTTTTTATAGTAAACATAGTATAAGTAATGCATTTACACTGAACATTCACCCCAAAGAATAAATGCACTTAAAATATCCACATGATACTGTCAATGGTCGCACCTAGTGGAAGGGGTGGAGCTATCAGGGGGTGGAGATTTACTTAAGTTATCTTGGATTGGTCAAGACATATTCTCCTTTGTACTCATGACCAGTGGTGTAAAGTAACTAATTACAAATACTCTGCACTACTGTAATTGAGTAGTTTTTCTCAGGAATTGTAATTTACTGAGTAGTTTTAAAAATGTGGACTTTTACTTTCCCTTGAGTACATTTTTAGTGCAGTATGGTACTTTTACTCCACTACTTTCCTTCAACCTGCAGTCACTACTTTATTTGTTTATTGTCTATGGTCATTGTCTAAAGTAGAAAAATCAGTCCTGTGATTCCTGTCCAGTTAAATCACACATAGAAAGTAAATCGCATCATACTGAACAACCTCAAGACATGGGCGCTTTATAAATGAAATGTCCGAAATGATGTTCAAAATCTGTACACGCAATGATCCAGAGACTGTTTATAGACTGCATGTCACTGAAAATGATGGATGTCGACTGTATGATGACTGAAATCACCAAACAGCATTAAACAATCACTAAGTGGAACGAATGAAGAATGGAAGGAAGGGCCAAATAAAAGGAAGGACTGAACAAGGAATGGAAGGAAGGATCGAAGAAATAAATAAATGAAGGAAGGATTCAAGGAAGGACTGAGTAAACTAAGAAAGGAACGTAGAAAGGAAGGAACGAATGAACAAAGGACCTAATGAAGGATGGAACAAAAATATGAATGAACAAACGAGTGCACGAAGGAAAGGAGGGAACAAACGAATGAATGAAGGAAGGAGAGAACAAACAAATAATTGTAGAAAGGTTGGAAGGAATGAATGAAAATAGGAAGAACACACCAAATGTTGTTTATGCAGGGATGTGTAAACATAACATTCTGTAAGCGCATCAACTTTTCACAGCATAATAAACTGTGAATTTACTTTCGATTTACTTTCTATGTGTGATTTAACTGGACAGGAATCACAGGACTGATTTTTCTACTTTAAACAATGACCATAGACAATAAAGAAATAAAGTAGTGACTGCAGGTTGAAGGAAAGTAGTGGAGTAAAAGTACCATACTGCACTAAAAATGTACTCAAGGGAAAGTAAAAGTCCACATTACCCACTACTCACTACTCTTGAGTACTTTTAGAAGGTCTACTATTTACTACAGATACTTTTACTCTACTTGCACTACATTTTTGGGCAAGTAATGGTACTCAAGAATGATTTTTCAGTACTCTTTCCACCACTGCTCATGACCAGTGTTGGGGGTAATGCCAGATGATATTACTTTTCTGAGTAACAAGTGAAGTAATCCATTACTTAAAAAAATTAAGTAATAATATTTCAGCTACTTTATTTTAAACGTAATGCAAGTAATTTTTTTATTTAAAATTAATTGCTGAATAAAACATTAGCAAAGTCACGTTGAATCAACAGACAAAATTGAAGACGGCAGGCTAAAAACTTTGTTAAAGCACAAAACACAAAAGTAACTGTAAGAGGGTTGAGATTTACAGTTAAACATGTCGGATGAAGAGAAGACTCTGAGTCTGAGTTGAAATAAAAATGAAGAATTTACTTTACTCGTTTGCAGTTTTATGGCAGAAGGGCTTCACACTCAAGCTGAGTTTGTAGGCCGATCTGACTTGCAATACGACAATACAGCAATTATACTCTTTACACAAGACCAGAAATTGTGTGATTCAGGTAAACAGTTCCGATTGGTTAAAGCAAAGATAGACCATTCTAAATATGTACGTCAGTAAGGGATTGTATATTGTATTACAAACATTGATCCATGCTGGGACGGATTGGAAGGCAGAAATCTGAATCCATCATAACGTGACGCATTACTTTCCATAAAAAGTAACTAAGCAACGCCACTAGTGACTTTTTGGAGGATTGACCCAATATTGTAATACATTACTTTATTAATTAAGTAACCTTACCCAAAAATTAACATAGTCACACTGAATCAAACAAAACTGAAGATGTCAGAGAAAAAAATTAGGGTAAAGCCTAGCACAAAAGTAGTGTAACACATTACTTTCCATAAAAAATAACTAAGTAATGCAACTAGTTACTTTTGGGGGGGAGTGACTCAATATCGTAATGCATTACTTTATTAATTAATGAACTTCCAACCAACATTGAGCATAGTCGCACTGAATCAAGAGACAAAATTGAAGATGGCATGGCAAAAAATTAAGGTAAAGCATAACACAAAAGTAACGTAACGCAATACTTTCCATTAAAAAAAAGTAACTAAGTAACACAAGTAGTTACTTTTTGGGGAGTGACCCAATTCCGTAATGCATTACTTAAATAATTAAGTTACTTTCCCCAACAATTAGCATAGTCACATTGAATCAATAGACAAAATTGAAGATGGCAGGCTAAAAATTTAGTTAAAGCATAAAGCATTACTTTCCATAAAAAGTAACTACAGTGCACAACATAAGTATGAGTATAGCCCCTAACCCCCCAATATCGTAATGCATTACTTTATTAATTAAGTAACTTTCCCCAACAATTAGCATAGTCAAGTTGAATCCACAGACAGAATTGAAGATGGAAGGGAAAAAATTAATGAGATTCAATTGAGATGCTCCTAGCTCCTAGCTCACTTTACAAACCAGGGCGGAGCTACTAACACCTGTGTGTCAGCATAGCGGCAGATTCAAAACAGGACTAACGTGAAAAACTGAAACTGTCAGGTCACTCAGAAGAAGGATGTGGAATGAAAGAATGCACAAATGCGTTATGTTCAGCAGGTACAGTTAACAAATCAAACGGTATTGTCAGATGGCTGCTTCTCACTTAGGTCTGTCTATGCTAATTATGGAAAGGTCATCACTAATAGGTTGCACTTTCTCCCTCTGATGACATGTACAAATGGAGAAAGTCAATCAAAGCGTTTCTGCAGACTACAAAAATCAACAAAAACACATTAATACCATTAGAGGCTGGTTATAGTCACACACTGTTGCCGCGCTACTGTTTAAACCCCTCATAAAAGGGACTTTTGCATAATAGGTCCCCTTTAAAAAGCCTTTATTCCAGCCAAACTAAAAGAAATAAGGAAACACTTGAAAAAGAATACAAATTTCACAGAAGGGCTAATAATTATAATGCCTTTAACTGTAAGTGTGTCCTTTGGAACGCAACTCGTGTCTGTAGGACATTTATAAACAGCTTCTTGACAATTCGTAACATAAACTATCTTTGTGTTGTGATTGGCAGACACAAAAATATCTGAAAGGCACATTTGGTGTTTTGGTGCAGGTGAGAAGAAAGAGAAGAAGGCAGCGGCGCCTCCTCAGGAGGATGCTAAAGTGGACGTGTCTCGACTGGATCTGCGAGTGGGCCGAATCATCAGCGCAGAGAAGCATCCTGACGCAGACTCGCTCTATGTGGAGCAGGTGGATGTGGGTGAAGTGGCTCCACGCACTGTGGTCAGCGGACTGGTCAAACACATCCCTCTGGACCAGGTAATAACTTATCTAACGGAATCTTGACCCTTGGCAATCATGCCAGGTTCCAGTAACAGAAACAACCAAAATAATAATAATAATAATAATAATTACATTTAGGGCATGGTGGCTCAGTGGTTAGCATGATCGCCTCACAGCAAGAAGGTCACTGTTTCGAGTCCCAGCTGGGCCAGTTGCCATTTTTGTCTGGAGTTTGCATGTTCTCCTCGTGTTGGCATGGGTTTCCCCCGGGTCCACCGGTTTCCCCCACAAGTCCAAAGACATGCGCTATGGGTGAATTGAATGAGCTTAATTGGCTGTTCTGTATGTGTGTGAATGTGAGAGTGTATCAGTGTTTCCCAGTTGGGTTGCAGCTGGAAGGGTATCCATTGTGTTAAACATATGATGGATAAGTTTGTGGTTTATTCCGCTAAATAATTCCGATAAATAAAGGGACTAAGCCGAAGGAATGAATGAATGAATGAATGAATGAATGAATGAATGAATAATCACATTTATTATATTGTAAAGTCGCCTCTATATTGATTTTTAAATTGACAAATTTGTGTATTATTATTTAGTCATATTTAATCATAAAAAGCAGCAAATCATTTATTGAATTTAATCTGTAATTAACTAATTAATTTAGCAATTAAATTACAGCTGCCAAATACAGTTGAAGTCAAAATTAGCCATACTGTGAATTTTTTTTAATTCTTTTTTAAATATTTCCCAACTTAAATGCATTTTTTCACACTATTGAATTAATTCTAAAAAATATTATTGCGAATGTCTGATTGATCGCATTTATTTAGTAATTTGATATTATGCGATAAAGATGAATTATAATCAGGGCGCCACGGTGGCGTAGTGAGTAGCACGTTCGCCTCACAGCAAGAAGGTCGCTGGTTCGATCCCCGGCTAGGCCAGTTGGCATTTCTGTGTGGAGTTTGCATGTTCTCCCCGTGGTTGCGTGGGTTTCCTCCGGGTGCTCCGGTTTCCCCCACAGTCCAAAGACATGCGGTACAGGTGAATTGGGTAAGCTAAATTGTCCATAGTGTATGTGTGTGAATGAGAATGTATGAATGTGTTTCCCAGAGATGGGTTGTGGCTGGAAGGGCATCCGCTGCGTAAAACAAATGCTGGATAAGTTGGCGGTTCAGTCCGCTGTGGCGACCCCGGATTAATAAAGGGACTAAGCCGAAAAGAAAATGAATGAATGAATGAATGAATTATAATCAACATTTATAAAAATACCCATGTATTCAGTGATTTATATAGTGTACAGCACCTTAAGCAATATTATATTAATATATCAAATAAATATAATTTTGAAAGATTTTTTTTAATCATATAAAAAATGTATTACATAATTATAATACAACCAATATTCATTCATTTGTTCATTTTCTTTTCGGCTTAGTTCCTTTATTAATCTGGGGTCGCCACAGTAGAATGAACCGCCAACTTATTCAGCATATGTTTTATGCAACCGATGCCCTTCCAGCTGCAACCCATCACTGGGAAACATCCATACACACACATTCACACTCATACACTACGGACAATTTAGCTCACCTAATTCACCTGTTCCACATGTCTTTGGACTGTGGGGGAAACCGGAGCACCCGGAGGAAACCCACGTGAACACGGGGAGAACATGCAAACTCCACAGAGAAATGCCTACTGACCCAGCCGGGGCTCAAACCAGCGACCTTCTTGCTGTGAGGCGAGCGTGCTACCCACTACGCCACCATGGCGCATCTATAATATCAATATATCAAATATATTATCTTTAAAGAAATGTTTTAATCACATAAAAACTGTATCGCATAATTATAATGCAATCAATATTCAAACACAATCAACAGTCGAACAAATTGACCAGGAATATAGTGATACATTAATGTTTACCTAAAATCAACTTTAAAAAAATTGAAAGTTATTGAAAAAAATAAATAAATAAGTAAAAATAAAATACATTTTCTAAACTCATTGCATCATATAGTAAAAAGTTAAATAAAAACATAGCACTTCCAAATTGAGTCAAGCTAGTATTTACGAGACAGTGTTTTGGAGTAGTCTGAAGTAACGTGAGCGCAGTTAGTCTCGCTACTGTACCCAACAGCGATCTTTGTTTGCCATAAAATGAATGCAGCTCTTGTTGATTAGGTGTTACGTGTCAGAATATTGTGAAGGGGGATATTTCAGTTTTACTGTTTCATATAAAACGTCTGCACTACTACGATTCATGCAGGTCCATAAACCTGCTCCATGCACACAGCTCAGTCTCTTGTGTTTTATTTTCCAGAGCCCCAAGTTTACGATTTGTTTAGGGGATTCCTAGCAGCTCGTCAGAAATTCTAATTACACCAATAAAACGCATCTGTTTCCTTCATTCATTTAATTACGTTCGGTCCCCCCTCAAATCTCTAGTTATGACTGCATCACGGTTGCTTTAAGTGTGTTTGCGCATTTATAGAGTTGAAATAATAATGAGCGTCCACAGTTGGTTGCATACAGGATTTTGGACGGAGATGAGATGAGATTTGCTTATTGCATGTATTAAGTTTATTAATTTTGTTAGGGGGTCTGTTTTGTTCTGCATCCCTTGTTCTTGATTATAAAAAGGAATAATTCCGCTGTTATGAAGTTTCCCTGCTGATCCTCATAACACGGTACGTTGTTGATGTTTTTGGACCATTGCATACTTTCATTTTCTGCTTTACAATGAGTTTAGGTCAGTTTTTTTTTTGTTGTTTGTTTGTTTATTTGTTTGTTTTTTGGAGTTTAGGCTTTTAGGTGTATAATAAAGCAAGCATAACATTCGGAAAGTGCCATTTAGATTAACACAAGCTTTACTCTTTTCTCTTAATAACAAACTAAACTAAAAAGCGCTGAAAAAAATAGTTAAAGGCGCAGTAGGTGATTGTCTTCAGAAAGATGTTTCAGAAGTCTCTTCATCTTGTTCCACTAGTAATGATTGAGGTAAATGATATTAATGTATTTATATGTATTTTATATATTCTGGGTGAGGTATAAAATAAATCCAATTAAATATTGCCGGGCTGATAATTCCTATAATTCAGATAAGTAGTGCAAACTGTCAACAAATGCAGATTTGTACAACTGTGAACCTTTGTTCATGCTGATCGACTGATGCACGTTCAAGCAGGCAACAGTCACATGGACACGAGTGACAGCGGTAAAAACAAATGTTGGAAACAAAACTTTTTCATATCCTGAATCAATATTGGAGTTACTTTTGCACGCTGGAGGAAGGACGACACCATGGCTGAAGTATTTCTGTTAGGTAATAATGTTATGTTTTATATTATACTATATAAGTCATGCAAAGCTGATGTAGATTGTGTTGTTATGAATGGGTTATATGCACAGAAGTGTTGTTCAGCCACTGAAATTTTCCGGCGAATGATTGATGTGACTATTTTCAGTTTCATAAGGGACTTTTAGAGCCTTGATTATGTAGATTTTTATTTAGTTTAACAGCAAAACATCAGTAAACAGCGCTATTCCGCCTAGCCTGCTTTACTAAGGTGAAGTTGCTTTTATATTCACATCACATTGGTTCATATTTGAACAATGACAGCCTGTGACGCGCTCCCTATATTGTTTACCATGTTACTCTGAATATTCGGTCTGAAATAGCATGGAAGTGTGGCTTAGTAATGTTAGTGTAATTCCTTCACGCCGCATACAGTAGTCGCTTCAGGACAAAGCACGTGAGAGAGTTAGACCAGCGATCCTTGCATGTATGAAATATTGCACTATTGTGATTTCAGGAGGTGTAGCTTTGACAGACAAGGGAGGTATTGTTTTTGAAAGATATGCTGACCGGTAGGGGTGGGCGATATGGAAAAAATATCATATCACGATTTTTTCTGGGGAAATCACGATTCACGATTTTTATCCCGATTCTTTTTCAAGTTGGTTTCTTTAGACTATTTTGCAAGTTACAAAGGTACAATACAACCAAACTAATGTCCCAATATAAAAATATACTCTTACCATGTATGTTTAAGAATATTTTAATCAAGTGAAGATTTAATAAATTTAGTTCAGTCGAAAAACTGCTGCTATAGTTATGAAGTGACGTGCGTCTGTTCAATACAGCACGATCTGCAGTTAAAGGCTGCACAGAGCATGAGTCACCTGACATTAAGCGAGTGGCGCGGGCAGCCGAAAAGATTTGGACATGATTGGAGAAAAGGCCTTTTGTACAATGCCCTGATACTGTTAATAGAGATGTAATGATTAGCTGATTGTACTATTAACCTTGCTTAAATTCATTATGGTTAATTAATCGTAAAGAGTTCTCAATGCCATGTTTCTGTTGCACGGAACAAAACTGCTGCAACTAAATAAAGTTATGCCAACTGTGTGCTAGTTTAAAGTTCCGTGCTTATACCGACGCTATTTCTCACACAAGTTAGATTAACCATATAGATTAGATTAACTATAGCAGCAGGCCGTTCACATCTCGTGTCTTTTGCGCACGCAAGTTCATTATTCCTAATGAAGCTGTGCGCATATTGGGAGACGTGCGCGCATGGCTCGCAAGTAGACCTTCACGCACACACAGTAGAATTTCTCTCCCGATGTAGTGGTGAGAGTTGTGCGTGGCTTTCAGTGCAATGTAAACAAAAGATACGTTAGACAAATTATTATTACAATTTATTCAAATGTTTATGTATGTATGAACGCAGATAATAACAACAGTTCATTAAAATTCTTAGCTAATATATAGCTTAAATTAACATTAGACAAATACTATTTTTTATTTATTCTTTAATTTATTTATTAATTGTTCTGTCATTTATTTTGATTGTAAACTTATTACTCACTTTAAATCAAAAACCTTTTCATTAATTTTAAGTCCAAAGAAAGAAATAGACTATAGTTTGTTGTTTATTAATATTTTGTGCTGTATTTGGTCACTGAGCAGCAATAAACAACACTTTAAAATATATGCAGTTTTCTTGTGATTTTCTAAACAGTGTTTTAAATTTAATAAATGCAGAATAATCCTGATAACCGTGAAACCATGATTATTCTTCAGACTATAATCATATAACCAAAATCTATAACTCTTGCATCCCCTTCAATTAATTTAAAGTAATGTTTTCCAAGTGATCTTTAACAAACCAAAAAAATGTACAGTATTCCTGTAAAACAAAACTAATTCTTCTGGAGTCATAATAAGTCTTATTTCTTATAGTTTATTTCTTGAATAAAAGCAGTTTTTAATTTTTTTAAATACTATTTTAAGGTCAGTATTAAGAGCCAACTTAAGAAGTATTTACTGTATATTTTTCATTTTGTACACTAAACCAGTCATACAATAACTTAACCTAGTTAACATAACCTAGTTAAGTCTTTAAATTACACTTTAATCTGAATACAACTATCTTGCAAAATAACTAGTAAAATATTATGCACAAACTATCACCATGGGGAAGATAAAGTAGATAAAATCTTGAAGACTTGGGCTTTGTCACTACTGACATCAAAAATGAATGAAGGCAAAACTAAACGAGAGAATATTACTTTCAACGTGATTGGAAACTCAATTCGATCAACGTGTTACATCTTTTCTCCGGTACCGACTGTTTGTCAATTCAAGACTGCATTTTCTAACGTAAAACTATGTATACTCAATTTCTAGTTAATAGCCTCTGCATAGCCGAGTACTTCCTATATTCAAAGGTTTAAAATCGCTATTGAAAACAAAAGTCTAATAAAATCAACAGTGGACATTTTAATAGTTTTTCACAACATGAATATGACTGATGTTGAACCTTTTTATTACCTGTGTCAATTTGGGGGTTAACTTCTGAGGAATGCGGGGAACTGATGCGCGCAGCACCGTCACTGACAAGAGAGAGCGAGTGCGCGCGAAAGCAGAGGGAGTGCACACGTCACAGAGAGCGCGCGAGAGAAACCCCAGTCATATTTCCGCAATTTGCCGCCGATGGCTGATCTCACTTCTCCGTGGCATTTTGACGCAAAAATACGCGTCCAAAATTAGGGAGGCCAGAGGGGGAGCCAAGCTTGTTGACACGGGGTGGCGGGATGAATTTTGGTACCCCGCGATGGAAGAATGAATGTAGCAAAAACCATGCACTATATATGGAGATATAACGATTTTTCTGAAAAAGTGGATCGTGCAGTCATTTTAATCGTCCACGATTAAATATCGTATTATCGCACAGCCCTACTGACCGGTTTGCATTTAGGCAGATCACCTACTGCACCTTTAGGAAACATTGTGATCAGATAGATGAACCACAAGTGTTTTTTATTACACAACTGTCTGGAATACTTCTAAATGGTCAGTCTAGAGTATAGAGTCCCCTTCACCATACTGGGACGTTAGGACCCACACAGAACTTCATCAGAACTCAGAACACAGAACTCCATCAGGTTGAGCGCCCACTGTTGGCCTCATTAACACCACTTCCGCCAGCAACCTAACTTTCCCATGTAGTCTCCCATCCAGGTACTGACCGGCCGCAGCCCTGCTTGGCTTCAGTGGGCGACCATGTGAGAGTTGCAGAGAGCTAGCTGCCGGGTAATAGGTGGATAAACTACATCCAGTTGTTTTTTCAGAATAAAGGCCTTCAGTCTTACACAACAGTGCTGATAAGCCTGTCAGGCTTTATTCTGTGATAACAACCTGCTGGATGTATGTTATCACTTTTATAGCATGCTAAAAGCAGGAAGCTTTACAGTGTACACAACCACATTTTCTACAGTAAAGCAACTCTTCAGTGCTCATGTCTTTGAACCAGAATTTCTGCATGATTACAAAACAGCAATCTATAAATCACAGCTTAATTACAAGATTAAACTGATTTAATTTCAACCTATAACTGTGTGAAACAAGAACTGCAAGTTAACATCTAGATCAGGGGTGTCCAAACTTGGTCCTGGAGGGTCGGTGTCCTGCAGATTTTAGCTCCAACTTGCCTTAACACACCTGCAAGGATGTTTCTAGGAAGCCTAGTAAGACCGAATAAGACCACCCCTGATCTAGATAGTTCTTTTCCCAAAATTACTTTCAAATCGGAATTGTGATATCCACATGAAAAACATTTTGAAATGTTCCTGTTTTCTCCAGCAGAAACTTTTTTCAAAGTGCGCATCTGCTCTGTGTAATGTATTGCATCATGTGGAAGCTCAGATCAGATCAAAATATTTTTTTCACTTCAAAAAAATAAAATAAGACTGTTATGAAACAGATTTACGATAAAACGATCAAGTTGATGAAACCAGACAGAAATGAAATGTTAAATGGTTTTCAGACCCTGCTCGCAGATATTTGTTCATTTTAATCATGAACTCACTTCATTATGTGCTGTATCTTAGAAAACAAGACTTAATGTAATCATTTATGTGCTGATATTTGGAGTACAAAACAAAAATACAGAGTAAGATGCACATTTTAAGTACTTCATGCGACATTTATGAATTTATATCATTTGTAAAAGGATGTATTAAGGCTTTAGAAGACCTGCACAGTAAAAAAAATATGACACAAAAGTTATGTTTTGTATATGAACTAAAACTATCCAGTGTGATTGACGCAAGTTCAGATAAAGAGAAAGGTTCATTTGATTCAGCTAAAAATGTCAGGCAGCGTTTTTTTTTCTTTTTCTTTTTTACCGTGTGCAGAACTCTGCGAACAGAAGAAATTAATTAGAGAAGATTTCCATTTGAAAGAAAGTCAAACGTAATACGCAATCGCCATAGACTAATAGTAGTTTAAATGTGTTTACCAGTAGGAGTAAAAAACATGTAACAAGCTTTCTTTTGGTTTGATTTTTTTTTTTAAAGTCCTCATGAATCATGTCAGGTCAACCAATAGCAAATCACAACTATCCATTCAGTCCCCTATATTCAGTCCTGCCTAGGCCTGTCACAATAATCAATATATCGAATTATTGCACATTACATGGACATGACCTCAATCATTTTTGGTGATTCAATATATATATCTCCCACACATACAAAACAAGTCTAGCAACATTTTAGCTGTTTGTGCAACATCTCTATCTCTATTGGAGGTGTCAGTGTCAGTATGGTTAGAAAAATACTAGAGTATTTACTATAAATTACTATAGTATATTTTCGTGTGTGTGCCTGACAACTGAAAATAGATCTGGTAGCAGATATCGCATTCCTGTTACTATTTTACCTTGGACTTTTTTGTTCTCTTTTATTATTATTTAATTTGGATTCTAACTCCAACACCTAATTATTACATGATTAAAATGACTGTAATTAAATGAAATATTCTTAAGAATAAAACATTATGTGTTTGAGTGTACTTGTATTGTGATGTTATTTTATTGTCATTCTGGCATTATATATTGAGTGACATAAAATGGTCTTAAAATGACAATAATATCGTTTATCACGATATATTTTGGTGCAATATATCATTTAACAAAAACAGATATTGTCACAGGCCTAGTCCTGCCCTATAATTCACTTCAATAGACCCTTTTCACATTTCCTGGTTGCTCAGCAGCAAAAGTCGTCATAGTTGGGTAAATTTAAAGCGCAGTGAATGGGACACATCTATTTTTTACAATCCTATTTGCTCAAATAATAAAAGAAGAACTCCATGATGGTGTTATCAAGACTTTCAGAAAAAGGACAAAAATTGTGTGAGGCTGATGACGGCAGCCAGAGGGGACAATAACATCAAATTCACTGTCCTGCCCCATAGACACTGCATTAGAAACGCCTCGCACAAGCGGTAATTTGAAGCATAGATGATATACTATATACATGAACACATATAAAGGTTCATACGCAAAAAAAAAAACAAGAAACATTAAAAACTTTCAAGGATTTAAGATGCTGAGGACCATTAAACGTGTCATATCAGGCTTGTGAAAAGGGTCCATTATTTTGTCATTCTGGCGTTATATAATGAGTGACATAAAATGGTCTTAAAATGACAATAATATCGTTTATCACGATCGTTTATCGTTTTGGTGCAATATATAGTACAACAAAAACAGATATCGTCACAGGCCTAGTCCAGCCCTATAATTCACTTCAATAGACCCTTTTCACATTTCAGGGTTGCTCAGCAGCGTAAGTCGTCATAGTTGGGTAACTTTAAAGCACAGTGAATGGGAGAGTACAACAAATAATTTTTTTACAATCTTATTTGCTCAAATAATAAAAGAAAAATTCCATGATGGTGTTATCAAGACTTTCAGAAAAAGGGAAAAAAAATTGTGTGAGACTGATGAAGGCAGCCGGAAGAGAGAACAACATCAAATTTACTGTCCGGTCCCCATACACATTGCCTTTCTAACAGCTTGCACGAGCGGTTATTTATTTATTTATTTATTTTTTTTTACATACCTAAATGCATATAAATGTTCATACGGTTTTGTTTTGTTCTTTAAATAAAAATATTAAAATCTTACAGGATTTAAGATTATGATGACCATTAAATGTATCTTAACAGTCTTGTGAGAAGGTCCAAAAACATCACAATATGCAGAAAAATTTGGTGATTCAAACTTTGAGGAAACTTGATCTTGATTCTTTGGCTGATCTGTAATAATTTCGTGTTCATTTCCTCCATCTTCAGATGCAGAATCGAATGGCCGTGCTCCTCTGCAACCTGAAGCCGGCTAAGATGAGAGGAGTTTTGTCCCAGGCCATGGTCATGTGTGCCAGCTCTCCAGAGAAGGTGGAAATCCTGGATCCCCCGAGTGGAGCCGTGGCTGGCGACAGGATCACCTTCCAGGGCTTCCCAGGTAGCGTTTCATTTTTATACACAGACGGGCTGCAATGAAATGCGATATAACTGGCCAACTGTCCAATGGCACCCACAGTCTGCTTGGTGGAGCCCATCTGAGAGCCTCATGCTGGTTTATTAAAGGAACAGCTCTCGCAAGAAACTAAGTTCTGCTGTGATTTACTAGCTCTGTAAGTGTTGTTTTCAAACGTTCTTTCTACCTTGGGACACTAAAAATTTCTGTCGTGTGTAGGGGTGTAACGGATCATGGTTGATCCATGATCCACACAAATTACAACCCACAGTTCGGAATGCACGTGACCCACTGATTAATAACTTTTTGCACTTGAAGGTTAATCCAACATTTAAAACAATCGCAGAGAGATCGCCTCCCACATCATTCAAATCACGTCTGTGAAAGTATTTTGGCTTCCCTGTAAAATATAATAATGACGGAAAAAGTTGTGGTGGGACCTACCTAAATGCTTTCTGAGGTCAATGTTAATCTCTTATGGCCCGTTTCCACTGAGTGGTACGGTACGGTACGGTACGGTTCGGTACGCTTTTAAGGCCGTTTCCACTGTCTAAAAGCGTACCGTACCGTACCCCTTTTTGGTCACCCTTTCGAAAGGGTACCGAAACCCAGAAAGCGAGCCGTAAGGCGGAGCTACACGCGCAGCTGAACGCCATTGGCTTACAGATACGTCATTTGCTCACGCAACAAGCAGAATGAAAACAAAAGACCCGCCATGTTTAATACACAGCCGAGAGACAATGCTCTGAAATAATATCAGCATATAATAACGAGCCATGGTCGACCCGAGCTTAAACAAACCTTGTCGTCGTCTTGAACGGCCACAGAGCTGAGAGAAGAGCAGATTGTTATGGGTTACGAGCCCTTAAGCGCGAGGGCGAGTGCTTTCGCTTTGTCGCTTGCGATCGCGTGCGCGTCAATATTTAAAATAACAAAGATCTTAACCTGGATTATTATCAACTGGGAATGACGGAGTTACTCTCTAACGAGAGAATAATGACGGAGAGGCTACATGTACTGGTGAAGATTAAAGACACAGATGAGAGGTTTGCACAGACGGGGCTCTATTTCGTTTTGTTTTTGAATCTAAATATAAATGTGTGCTGTGTCTAGTTTTTCTGTAATTTGGTAACATCGGAGACTGTGTGGGGCTGTATGTGTTCATATATGCTGCATTTATTTATTTATTTGATATAATCGCGGACCGTAGGCTATTTCGCATCAATGATCTGCAGTTATAATCAGATCAAGTTCAGTCAGTAATGACATTTTTACACCAATGTTTTTGTGTATAATAAAGCATCTGTTTTGTGAGAAGTGCTTCTTGATTTTTGAACGACCCATAAAGCTTTACTGTAGACATGTCCTCGAGGGAAAATGACGTCGACAAACTTTCTGTCGTACACCACGCCCATCAAAAGAGTACCCTTTTGCAGTGGAAACGCAAGCCTGATAAAGGTGACCCGTACCGACCCGTACCGTACCGTACTGTACCACTCAGTGGAAACGGGCCATTAGGTAGTGTTTTCTGTCACTGTTTGTTTAGCCTGCATCAGTGCATTCAGTCTAAAGCTGCACGATTAAACATTAAAAGATCATCATCTCAATTCAAACCCGCTCAGTAATAAACGATAATGATTTGCATGTTTATTAATCCTTCAAAGCGCTGCATTCACATCTGCGTTTGATTGAGAGATTCAGTTTTTACACATTTTCAGTTAGTTACAAACAATTAAATAACAGAAGTAGTGGGAGAACAGTTGATAGTTCAGATATAAACACTGATGTTTATGGTAACGATTAAAATCACTGTTTAATGGAACTTGACGCTGGTGAATGTTGTAGAAGTTACATTGTGTGACCAACAGGTGACGACAAACAACCATCAAAATTATATCAGTGAATAGGTTTTCAAAAATGATCCACCTATACTGAAACATGAAGTTTTATGTGTGAATTGTTGAATCATTAATTGAAAATAAATATATGTTGTCCAAGTTGTTAGATAAATGGAAAGCAAATTACATTTCTCTCCTCCCTTTTTTGCTGATCCAAAAAATGGTCCGTAGTGTGACCCGAACCATGATATTGGTGATCGGTAACATCACTAGTCGTGTGACATGAGTGTTTTTTTCCTTGGGACACATTTCTTTTAAGTAAATTAGAAAAGGAAAGAAAAGGAAAGCATGATGACCAGGGACGGTCAGGCTCCAGATGGACAACTATCAATAATTGACACATTTAATGCATCCACTCTATTGGCTAAGTCATATACCGTAAATAGAGCAATTTACCAAAATAGCGAGAACCTTTTTAATTTTTTTTTCTGTAGGCTTGTATTTTGCATTACTTCACAAATACTCAAAAATTATCTGTCAATGTTTTCAAACAATAAATTGATTTATATTAGATTTTTTAATGTAAAACAAGTGGCGATTTCACATCCATAACCAAGCTCTTTCCGCAAAAAAAAAAAAATTTAAATCAATCATTCTTTGTAAGAACTTGAATGCAAGTAAAGTACAGCTGTTTCCTAATAATACAGCGCCATCTGCTGTTTAAAATAAGCTCAAAATCAATTTACTTTTAATAGAAATATTGTCACTCCCTTTAGAAAAAAAATAGAATCAGGGTTCAGGTAACAAACCTTAATTAACATTTTGTTGCTGACTTATCCGTTCATTTTCGGCTTAGTCTCGATTTCAGAGGTCGCCACAGCGGAATGAACCGCCAACTACTCCAGCACATGTTTTAGACAGCAGATGCCCTTCCAGCTGCAACCCAGTACTGGGAAACACCCATACACACTCATTCACACACATACATTACAGCCAATTTAGTTTATTCAGTTCACCTATAGTGCATGCCCTTGGACTGTTGGGGAAACTAGAGCAACCGAAGGACACCCACACCAACACGGGGAGAACATGCAAACTCCAAACAGAAATGCCAACTGACCAAGCCAGGACTTGAACCAGTGACCTTCTTTGCTGTGAGACGACAATACTAACCACTGAGCCCTGACAATCAGTTTAATAACTTGTTTGAGTTTGTCAATCCACCGATAACGAAACGCTCTTGGCTTCATTTTGAAATGAATCAGCCATTTTGAACGAATCGTATGAACAAAGTCATTGAGTAACTTATTAAAACTAGTCTCCACCTAGTGGTCTCCTGTTTTAATGTCGTATTTATTGATCCACAGGCCTAAAACAACCAAGCCACCAGAACATAAAACACACTCAAACTACAGTTTAATTATCATTATTGATGAAAAAATCTGGTTCGAGTCCCGGCTGGGTCAGTTAGCATTTGTGTGTGGAGTTTGCGTGTTCTCCCCGTGTTGGCGTGGGTTTCCTTCAGGTGCTTCAGTTTCCCCCACAGTCCAAAGA
This sequence comes from Danio albolineatus, assembly GCA_903798035.1. Taxonomy (NCBI): domain Eukaryota; kingdom Metazoa; phylum Chordata; class Actinopteri; order Cypriniformes; family Danionidae; genus Danio; species Danio albolineatus. The sequence continues at coordinate 3,101,493 of CAIGQQ010002949.1, read as the reverse complement.
CGTGGTATAGGTAAATTAAGTGAACAAAATTGGCCTGTGAGAGTGTATGGGTGTTTCCCAGTACTGGGTTGCAGCTGAAAGGGCATCCGCTGCGCAAAACATATGCCGGAATAGTTAGTGATTCATTCTGCTGTGGCGATCCCTGAAGAGACTAAGCTGAAGGAAAATGAATGAATGAATCTCTGTGAAACCGACCTATGACTTCAATGAGCGATAATAACTCATCCAGAAAGAAATGCATTGTCTATTCTAACCTTTAAGTTGTTTGTTTTCGTTTATATGAGCTAATATTATATTCCCATTATAAATAAAGTTCCTCAGCGCTTGGGGCAACCTCACAAACAATCTGAATTTTATTTGCAAGCCATTAAATAATATGTTGGATCTGACAAGAAAGAGATTCGGAGGAGTTTTTTTGTGGTCGAGCACAATAACTAATGGGAAAATTCCCAGGAATCGTGCGAATCTGCAGTGCAGGGGAGGACCATCTGCACAAACACGAGAAGATAAATGTCGATTTGGCGTTCCCATCTCTCCGTTTTTAAACTCTTCATCTTTCCAGCAGCCAAAAAGTGTAAGATGTTGTCCCAGTGTTTTTTTCCCAAGCCCATTACAGTTATTCCCAATACAAAAAACAAAGCACGTAGGAGGATTAAGGCAGTTGTCCAACTTCCTCCAGTTGTTGGGAGTCATAAAACGCTCCACAATCGACACAGATTATTACAGGGAACGAAAGAGTACTAGCCACCAAATTCGTTTTATTAGGTTAATTATATTTTAACTTCCTTTTCTACGTTTTCTTCTATTGTTTTGCCATGCAGTTGTTTAGTATTCTCGAATGTGACTCAATTTTTAATGATCAATTTTGCTGCGTTTTTTTTATTTTGTATTTACGGCGCTCTGAAACTTGCCATTAAAAGTAATGAGGACAGACCGTGACCTTTCTTGGTCCTTTCTTTCCTTCTCTTCTCAGATTTGGATTCTAGCAGTTGGTTGCGCAAAGGTCAGCTAAAAACCCAGGATCTCCGTCTGCATTCAAATCAAGCCTTTGACTTCGTTTTGCTTTGATTTATGTCTGCTTCTTGTAGGTAGTAGCAAAAACAGGTGCCTTCGTCTGCGTTCCAAAACTTTCCCTTGACTTTTCTGAAGAGCGCCCAGTTTTGGCTGGATTTAAGTGGAACATTTGGTCCGATTCTGCGAATGTTAATAACACTCAGCGTTGATTTCAAAACCGGCTTTTGTTTGGAGTCTTTTGGGGAAAAACTAATCAAACGCTCTGCTCTTTTCGGTCCAGGTGAGCCTGACAAGGAGCTGAACCCCAAGAAGAAAGTGTGGGAGCAGGTCCAGCCAGACTTGCTCACCGATGATCAATGCGTGGCCACTTACAAGGGAGTTGCTTTTGAGGTCACTGGCAAAGGAGTGTGCAAAGCTCAGACAATGAGTAAGAGCGGCATCAAATAGGAAATCTCCCTCTGACTTCTAGACCTCTCCAATTGCGCTGAATGAAGGGATGAATAAAGTCTTTGAATACTATTCTTTGTGTCTTTTGAAGTCTCTTTTAAGTAGTGCGTTTTAGAGATGTAATGGTGTGAATGTCACGAATCTATCCAAAATGATCACGATTATCAGTATATCGCAGTTTTGCACTCACTCACAAAATGTAAAGGTTTATAATCTATTTAAGAACATATTAACCCTCTTTAACATTATTAAATGTAGATGCTGAATCACTGATGTTAAAAGTTCTAAACTTTGAGATCTGCTGCTGCCTTCAGTATATGGCAATAAATGTCATGTAAAATGGCATTCAAACCCACATTGTTAGCATTTAGCACTGAATAAAGCACATGAGGTGTACCTGAGGTGATCATTGTCAGTTTTCTGTTTAAATCACTCGCTCCTGTCCTCAATCTGGCAACCTGCGCTTGTGTTTGTTTTGATCCAGGAGTGCAATACCTAGTTCAACCACTGGGTGACAAGTCACGATGTCGGCTAAGCTTTGTGATGTCTATCGGCCATCGTGTTTGACGATGGGATCCTCTATCGACCCAACCCTAATGGATGGACCTCTATATTGTTTAAAATATCTTATACTGCGGGAATGTTAAATTCTTGATTCTGATTGGCTGATGAACAATCTAAGGTGTGCAGATATTTACATTTCAACGCACAGATAAAGTAGTTCCATGTGTTGACCACATTACAATTCCATATCTCTACACTGAATGAGAAAAAATCTCAAAGCAAAAGGCTTTGTAAGCGATGTTCAAGATACTAGTTCTCACACAAGAGAAGTTTGAGGACAAAAACCAGAAAAATGTCTTAAAATAAAACATCTGTGGGAGCCGAATAATTGACTTCTGTCCATTGAGCTTTTAGAAAATAATGCTGCTCGGACAGGCATATTTTTTCCTAATAATTCAACAAACCATCATCATTTATTCTTTACATGCTTCTGCCTGGTATTAAAATGTGTTTTGAGAGACCCAATCACAAGCTGATGAGCGTTACGGGTCCCACCTGGTATTAATGTGTTGAAATGTTTTGTGTTTGGATTATGCTGAGAACGTTCCCTCTTATTTTGTCACGCTTTAACCCATATTAAGCAGCTCACGCGCAAATAGGAAAGCGAGCAAGTGAAGAGGGTTCAGCGATGTTTTTGAGTGTAATCCATGTGTTTTGGTGCAATACAGTTAAGTTTGAATACATTTTAGTGTGGTTTCTCTTTACATGCACCGTAGTAGGTAGTTTTAGTGTGTCTGTTCAACTATATACAGTAAGAGTATAAAAACTTCCAATTTCAAAGCAATCCAATCTAATCCAAATCAAAGGGCAAAAATCCACCTTTTATACCATGTTTAAAAAACCTGGGCCTAAGTTCAAGCTCCACTGCGTTTATAACTTAACATTTGGTCATTCTGTTACATGTGTCGAGTGGCATAAAATGCCATGAAGATAGATTTTTGATTAAAAACGTATATTTTATAAAAATCATAAAGGTTCCAGACACCCTGGAGTACTTTTTAAAAAAAATATTTAACAGATTTGTGTGTGTTGAGCATCAGTTACGACAGCGTTAGCTCCTATCCTTAAATTACTGTTTATGTCTTTGCATTTTAACTTAAAAAACAGCCAAATTATGGCTCTCCTCACGCTTTGTGTCTCATTTTGTGAGCCGACTGAAAACAAGTGTTCACTCCAGTCTTTTCCCCCTGCTCTGCCGGTCACGCCCATATCGGAGCATTTTTTATATACATTTTTTAATATTTTATAAAAATCATAAAGGTTCCAGACACCCTGGAGTACTTTTTAAAAAATATATTTAACAGATTTGTGTGTGTTGAGCATCAGTTAAGACAGCGTTAGCTCCTATCAGCTTTAATTATGGGGAAAATTGGACAATTTTGAGCTTTTGTCAGCTAATTTCATCTTCCCGGTTTAAGATTTTTTTTGGGCGCATCAAAATCGGTGATGTATCGTGAAACTGCTAGTGGAGTGATGACGAGTCGATTTCTCATTATTATTCATAACGAAGTTTTCTTATCCTATGAGAAGAAGCTGCTTCTTAATTATTCATGAGAGAATATGCTTTCTGAAGGCAAAGCAGACCTGCCAAGTTGTGAGACCCAATGACTGGGTGAGATTGCATCCGCGCACATCACAGGTCGTATGTGTTTGTTTCCATGATCCACAGGGTTTGTTGCATGTTTTTCCCTGTGATGCTGTCAGTGCCGATACAGCAAAGCTGTTGGTTTGCAGCAAGCGTTTTTGTCTGGAGAGCTGTATGAGAATTGGTGAATGGTGGACCTTGTCTGTTATCAGTTGAGTTTGTTACCATTCATACACATCACCTATATCCGTGCTGCTGTGTTCACACGTTTAAAATCCTCCACATTATCGTCAGCGCTAATGGTTGGAATAGACAGGGCAAGAGACCCGCTGCACTATCAACTGTGTCTGTATTCAGACCCGGGGATTGAGGAGGAGAGAAGTCCTCCTCATTTATAGGGTTTATATATACACGATAATCTTTATAATAATAAAACAAATTGTGGTTATGTGTATATGAAATTACTAATAACAAATGTAGCAGGACATTAAATTACTGTTTATTTCTTTGCATTTTAACTTTAAAAACAATCAAATTATGGCTCTCCTCACGCTTTGTGTCTCGTTTTGTGAGCCAACTGACAACAAGTGTTCACTCCAGTCTTTTTCCCCTGCTCTGCCGGTCACGCCCATCTCGGAGCATTTTTTTATATATATATTTTTTTTATTTCTGAGGTAGACTTGACCTGAAAGAGGGGGTTTCATGGCCTTTTTAAGCAAGTTTATTTTGCATATTTTACACATTTCAATCAACAATTATTGATTTATAATCTATTGTAATTTACAAACTTTTAAACACTTTCCAAAAAGTTTAGATATTATGTGCATAAATACAGTGAGAGTCTGAATTATTTGCCCCCTGTGAATTTTTTTTACCCCCAATTTCTCTTTACCGCTTTTTTCAACTCATTTCTAAACATAATAGTTTTAATAACTCATTTCGTATAGCTGATTTGTTTTACCTCTGCCACAATGACAGGACATAATATTTGACTAGATATTTTTCAAAACACTTCTATAAAAGCTTAAAGTGACATTTAAAGGCTTAATTAGGTTAATTTGGCAAGTTAGGGTAATTAGGATGGTTGAAAAATAATAATGCTCAAAATTTAAAATGCTTTTAAATAAATTAAATCTGCTTTTATTCTTGCCGAAATAAAACAATTAAGACTTTCTCCAGAAGAAAAAATATTACAGGAAATACTGTGAAAAATTCTGTTAAACATCATTAAGGAAATATTTGAAAAAGAAATATATATAGAATTAATTAACAGTAAACAATTTTATATTTACAGCCAATCAGAATCATGCATTAAATAGCCACACAGCATAAACACATTAAGAAATTGAGGCTTATCTGTAATACAGTATCCAGTTATCTGTAATACAAAACAATTGCATAAATTGATAAACATCATGGTAACACTGATCTAATCAATGAGGTTATTTGTAAAAGGAACACTACAGTGTAGTTTGTGAAGCTTGAATAAATAATTCAGATATCAACAGCTCTGAAAAGTGTTTTGTTGGACTCTGGACTGTTCTCAAATATGCCGTTTGTTTGTTAAGATCCATGACGGAGTAATTATATTTAATAGGTTCTTGAATCGTTGTTCATTTCCTCTGAAAGCATCCTATCTGAGCTTGTTTCATTTTGATTGGCTGAGTTTAATAGATCCTCCCAGACATTTTTTTGCACAGGAAGTGTCCTTCCCTGTTGAACAGATTCGGCTCTGTTCTGTTCAACTGATGGATTTATACGTCCATACCAACCCCATTCTGTCAAAAATAATCAACTCCATGTTGAGAGCAGCTCAGCATCAATGAAGACTGAAAGCCATCTGAAGGGGAGAAAAAGTGCATCCTCTTAAAACTGAAGGAGGAAATATCTTCACGAGTGTGTGTTTACTAATAATCAACTCAATTACAGTCAGTAGGCTTCAGCATCTCATTATTTCGATATAATTTATTCACCTTTATTTGTATAGTGCTTTTACAATGTAGATTGTGCCAAAGCAGCGTCACATAGAAGGTTATAGTAAATTGAAACAGTGTCAGTCCAGTTTTCAGTGTTGGAGTTCAGTTTAGTTCAGTTCAGTGTGGTTTAATATTCACTACTAAGAGTCCAAACACTTAGGAGCAAATCCATCGATGTGCTGCTCTACAAGTCCCGAACCATGCAAGCCAGTGGTGACAGCGGCGAGGAAAAAACTTCAAGTAAATTTCCAGTATTTCTTTTACGCAGCGGATGCCCTTCCAGCCGCAACTCATCTCTGGGAAACATTCACTCATTCACACTCATACAATACGGACAATTTAGCCAACCCAATTCACCTATACCACTTGTCTTTGGACCGGAGCACCTGGAGGAACCCCACGTGGGAGAACATGCAAACTCCACTCAGAATTGCCTTCTGACCCAGCCGAGGCTCAAATCAGCGACCTTCTTGCTGTGAGGCGATTGTGCTACCCACTACGCCACCGTGGCGCCCTAGTTGATTTATTATTATTATTTTTCAATGAGACCTGTGGGATGAATTTTTTTAAAAAGTGTTTCACTTCTCAGAACTGTGGAAAAAACAACCCACAACATTATTATTTTGGACCATTTGCCAAAAGCTCTGGATTAAAGGTAATGTCATAAACAATGTAATTATTTGGCTTGATTTGTTCTCTCCAGAAGCCACAGTCACTAATTTAGTTTTGCCTTGATGTTGTTTTTTAACCCTCAATGTTGTGACAGCCAATCATATTTACACTGAAGAAGAAAAAAGTCAACATCTAAAACCAACCAAACAGCCAATGTTCGTTGTTTTTTTTTTTTTAATATTACATTTTTATTTTCTTAAAGCAACACAGAGCAATACAAAAAGCAACAATAATTATAAAGACAAAAAAGAAAAAGCAAACAAAAAAGACAAAGAGGAAACACATTACATCAGTTCCTCCAGTATTATACACGGGTCAACAATGTTACACATATATATATATAGGCCAGTGGGCACAGACAATATGGTGATCTTGCAGACAATGACAGGGTTATACCCGGTTATCCTGGGCATTTGACAAATAATTTAAAATGGGTTTCCAGGTGGCTTCAAAGCCAGCAATGCTATTAGAAAGATTGTGTCTTAGTCTCTCTAAATGTAAAGTGCTAGAGAATTCTGAAAGCCATGATTAAAAAGGGGTTTTGATGCTCTTTTCCATAAACAAAGAAAAATTTTTTTAGTTAACACCATTCCATATTGGACAGCTTTTTTAAACTGCTGACTGAACCCATGAAGTGAATCAGACCAACCAAAAACAGCGATTGCTGGATCAGGGGCGAGGTCACAACAGTAAGCCTCAGAGTAGAAGTTAAAAATTTTGCTCCAGAACTCAAAAAGTTTTGGGCATGACCAAAAAAGATGTCCTAAGGAGCCTTCTGCAGATTCACACCAATGTTCGTCTTTGCATGAACTACACCTTTAAACCACGTTACTAAGTACAGCTCATTAAACAAACAGTCCATAAACATTTCTAAATCCCCGTCATCCTGAACCAGTGTTTATTTGGTAGCTGTGTGTTGGTGATTTGGTTTCTCCCGGAGGAAAGATGGACGCTTTTATGTGGTGGTTATAAACTCTATATGAGCTGTAATGGGGCAAGTGAGCGCTGGTTTGATGATTGTTTGTGTTTTATACAGTGAACACTCCCTGTGATGATGGGAAGATGCATAAAACCTTCACGTGTGTTAGGATTGAGGACGGAGCACTAAAGGTGTCTGTCAGTTTTCCCATTACTGCTATTTTTGTCTGTTTCTAAGTGCGAAGAACAAATACGGTGTAGCACTGAATGGTGAAAATTTATAATGTTTACCACGCAGACAGAAGATTTATCAGGAGTCGCCACAGCGGAATGAACCGCCAAATACTACTAACTCCAGCACTGCGAAACACCCACACACTCTTTCACACACGTTCATCCAGTTGTCTTTGGACTGGAAACAAACTTTGGACTGGACTTTTCTCCCGGTACACAAATGACTGCACCTCAAAGGACTCCTCTGTCAAGCTCCTAAAGTTTGCAGACAGCACCACCCTTATCGGCCTCATTCAGGATGAGCTCAACACGTTCAAAACAGTGGGGATGATAGTGGACATCAGGAGAAACCCCCCTGCTCTCTCCCCACTGAGCATCATGGACAGCACTGTGGCAGCCGTGGAGTCATTCAGGTTCCTGGACACCACCATCTCTCAGGACCTGAAGTGGGACACTCACATTGACTCCATTGTCACCTCAACAAAGGCTGTACTTTCTTTGTCAGCTGAGGAAGTTCAACCTTCCAAAGGAGCTTCTGAAACAGTTCTACACCTCCATCATTGAATCAGTCATCTGCACTTCAATAACTGTCTGGTTTAGCTCAACTACCAAATCTGACCTTTGAAGACTACAGCGAATAGTTCGGACTGCTGAGCGAATCATTGATACAACCCTCCCTACTCTCCATGAACTGTACTTATCCAGAGCGAGCAGAAGGGCGGCCAAAATCACTCTGGACCCCTCACACCCAAAACACTGCCTCTTTGAACTGTTACCTTCTGGTGGACGCTACAGAGCACTGCGCACCAGAACAGCCCGACACAGAAACAGTTTCTTCCCTCAGGCAATCCATCTCATGAACACTGGATGATAATAATTGTGCAAACCACTTTACTACTTGCAATACACTTTTTGCACACACATACTTATTTAACAACACACTTTGCATGCCAATTTGCACATAACAGCTGCACATATAACGTTGTATATAGTAATATGCCTGTACATACACTTGTCAATTTGTATATTTGCATTTAACACTTTAACAGACTATTGTCTGTTTTTTGTCCTGTCTCTGTAATTCTGTTGCACTGTAGAAGCTCTGTCACCAAAACAACGTCCTCGTATGTGTGAACATACCTGGCAATAAAGCTCTTTCTGATTCTGAAACCGGAGTACCTGGAGGAAACCCACGCGAACATGGGGAGAAATGCCAGACTCCACACAGAAATGCCAACTGGCCCAGTCGGGACTCGAATCAGCGACCTTCTTGCTGTGAGGCGGCAGTGCTAACTGCTGAGCTACTGTGCAACTATAAAGTCATATATGACATATTAATATTTGTATAACTACAGAAGCTGGATGATTCGTAAACACACAAGCTTCCTGACATGTCCTCATCGAGCTGTAAAAGGGATGCGCTTGATTTCTTCAGACGGCTTTCAGACATTCAGATGGCTTTCGATGCCTGTCAAGTGTGTCAAGATTCTGATGGCGTTACTCAACATCGACAGCTCTCTGATCACAAATTTGCTACACATCTGTGTGTCTCTTTGCGGTCGACTGTTGTGACAACACTCAGTCAGAAAAAAGCCTATATCCTACAATTACATCAGATTTTCCATATCACTTTAAAACACACACAATACAAACAACAGCAAACAAACGCATTGTTTGGGATTCCTCTCCCAAAGTGTCATTGAATTAATTATCTGCAAAAACGCTGACAAAACCTGAACATGTGAAAACGCAAAGATGTTTTAGGCAGGGCTTCAGAGGGAATTAACAGCCCGAAACCCCGTTTTAATGGCATACATGTGCGTATAGTCATGAAAAGCTACACACTTGACTTGAAATGTACTATATGGTCCCATAAAAAGTCTGTAAAGGGCTATGAAGGGTCTGTAAAAATTCATTCATGGGAATTATCTTCCTAAGTATTAATCTTTATCGAGAGAAAAGAATGAAAAAGAAAGCAAGTGGTCGAAGGATGTTTGGCTGTCGTTAAAAGGGAAGTTTAAAGCCCTGCTGTTATGTGTGTGGTTTCATAGTTCACCAGCACACAATAAAAGCACAGGAAATCTATTAGCCATGTTAAAAACCAACATTCTGACACGGTTTTGCACACAAACAGAAACACAGACTTCCTTAGAGTCAGAGAAGATGATCGTTCTATTGAGATGCTGTTAAAATAAAGTAATTCAAATCAGACTTGTCAGCGCTTTACTGATTTGTATTTAAATGAATTAGCCATTTAATTCACCTGTTGAATATTTAGTTTGTTTACCAGTATTGAAGATGGGTGTCGCAGAACACCTAAAGGAATAGTTCACACAAAGATTTATACTTATGTGGAACATAATTTCTCGAGCCACACCCAGTACTGATTACTGCCACATCTGTTCGCAATCAAGAAATCAGTTAAATAGGACCTGCCTGACAAGGTGAAGTAGACCGAAAGATCCTCAAAAGGTATACATCACGCAGAGATTCAAAGAACTAAAAATAAATAAAAAGAGAAAGAAGGTTTAAAAAGCCATTTCTGAAGCTTTGGGACTCAAAAGCTCAGTGACAATTCAAAGAACTGCAGACCACAGTTGCCTCAGTAAAGGTGAGTGTTCATGACTCCACCATAGACTGGGCAATAATGGTTTGCATGGCTTTCTATGACATTGCCGTTAGGGTTGGGTCGATAGACGATGCCATTGTCCATCACCGATGGCCGATAGACATCACGATGCTGAGGTGGCATCGCGATCCTCCGCCCCGCTCCTGTCGCAAACACACTCGCGAATGAAACGATCCACATCCACACTGACGTTTCATCTAGCATTTCAGAACAGCCCTCCGTCTACACTATACCGCTGAAAACGCACATCATGTGACCACACACAGACACACACTCTGTCATGCGCTCTAGCATATGCGCACGTCTGAGCTCCAAGCAGTCAGCGGGTGCTTTGAGCACAAAACCCCAGAGAGCAGTCCACGTCAGACAGTTTATCAAGGATGTACCGCGTCTCACTATAGTTGTTAAATGTGATATTTAATTAATCTTGTCTCTATCTAACGACTCTTTGGTCTTTTGAATCTATCAGGTAACGTGTCACAGCGTCAGTACACTGCTTCAATCTTTCGCTTTCACGCTTGCACTTAGTATAATGTTAGCGAAAACCTCTTGTTGGTTGGTTCCTGTTGGTTGTTCACCCTTTTTACCAACCAAGTTTGTCGACGCCATTATAACGACACAGATCACTCTTCATGCCAGAGTCCAGCGGAAAAAGTGATTGACAGGTGGTAATTTGTGTGTAACTTTATTTATTTAGGATTTGGTTATGGAAAAAACAAAGACCATGCAGGTCAGGTAGTTGAAACGGTAGGTTACAAATAATTAGTTCGCTATGACTTAATTATAAATAACGAATTCACCGCCACCTATGACAACGATGTCATCGTCCATCGCAATGTTTCACATTAAACATTGTACGATGCCAAATTGGTCGACATTGCCCAACCCTAATTGCCGTAGAGTTCCAAGACGAAAACTACTGCAAAAAGAACATAAACGCTAAACTCAGATTCGTCAGAATAAAGTTTTAATAATCTCCAAGACTTTTGGGAAAATACTCTGTGGACTGTTGAGACTGTTTCAGCATCAGTTTAAATTAATTTAACCTTAAGAATGAAAAGTTTGTATCCCTCGAAAGTGTTTACCTATTACTACATATTTTCTTAAATATCTATTATAATCACAGCCATAAAATCACATTAAATTTATAATAATATCACTTATTGCAAGAATTAATGTGACAAATATCATGCAACAATTTTTTTTACTCTAATAATCAGCAGGATGCCTGTTTGGGACCATGAAAAGGAAAGAAAAAAGAAAAGAAAAGAAAAGAAAAGAAAAGAAAAGAAAAGAAAAGAA
>CAIGQQ010002949.1:3053445-3082150 GCA_903798035.1 Danio albolineatus | reverse complement strand
ATCTATCTGTCTGTCTGTCTGTCTGTCTGTCTGTCTGTCTGTCTGTCTGTCTGTCTGTTTTCCATCTGTCTATCCATCTGATTATCTATCTATCTATCTATCTATCTATCTATCTATCTATCTATCTATCTATCTATCTATCTATCTATCTATCTATCTATCTATCTATCTATCTATATTTTTTATTTGACTTTTGCATAGTCTTGCTATCTGTTACACCCCATACACCCGACATCTGAGCAGTCAAAATTTCGATTCTTCCTCTTGAAATTTGTCACATGATCTGCCAAAACACAATAGCCAGCTTAGCCTCATCAGAACAAAAAACAAAAAATCAAGCGTCTTTGGATTTGGGTGTCAATGCAGTGCATTCATACTGCCAGAGGAAGAGAGATGGGGAAATAACCTCTGACCCTTGCATTACATCTGGCCTCCATTAGCCCTCCCCGAACACCAGCTGCCATTGAGTGACCTTCTACTTCAAGCACGTCCATCACTCCTTAAACCATCATCGCGGACACTTGACCGAATGCAAGAGCCAATCACTGGAGAAATGCTATCTGCTTTGCCTGAGGCCAGAGATCGGGTTACAGCATTAAACATCAAGCCTGATAAGGAACTTAAGTATCCTAAAGTGTACTAGTTCCTCTCAATGTAATTTAAATGATTCTCCTGTGCAGTTTTATAACACAAACACAGTTAAAGCAGTTTAAGAGTTTCCAAAGAGCTACAGTATGTGACCATCATGCTATTTTTCATATTATTCTATATTATTAGGGGTGTCAAAATGAATTGTTTCTTCAGAGCACTGCGATACTGAAGTGTACAATTCGGTATCGGTTCAGTAACAGATCATAACCGGTTATTACGTACTGATGACATTTATCTCATATGCGCTATATTGCGTTAGCTTACTATGGCGCGGGAGGCGAAGGCGAGTAATTAAAATGTTCTGACAACTTAAGAATGCAGAAACTGTGCACAATTGACTGCGTGTGTGTTTGCAGGACAGTCTTTCACTGACACTGGAGTTACAGCAGAAGCCCCTATTTCACTGCGATTGAGAAAATGAAAGTAAACTCAATTTCTGTCGCTCTCTCTCTCATTGTGGACCTTTGACCTGCTTGCGTTAGGTAACTTTTCCTCTCCTCTTGGCTGTTATAGTGATATTTCTGGATACGGACACAAGCGCATGACTGCAGAGCGAGTTTTCTCCACCGCGTCTATCATGGAAGAGCTGTGATTGCCGCTGCCGTTTATCAGTGTCAGTCATCGGTGAACAGCCCTTTTCTGTTGAGCGCATGACCAATCACAGGGTGAAAGAACTCGTTTGACAAGGCTCAGAAAGCGAGCAGGATATTTACAGTTGTTTATTCGCTATAAATGCGCATGTTGTTCTGTGCATGTATTTGAGTATTTAAAGGTACAGTTCATATATCTGACTGCTTGTATTAAAGGATAAAATTGTATTATAATTAATATCTAAATATAAATAGGCTATATTTATACATTTTAAGACAAGAATTGTTGTGCTATGAAGTAAAATATCAAATTGTGTATGGAAAGTATTGTCAATGCACCGTGATGCTCCGAGATATCGAATTTAACTGAATCAATGGAATGATAATCATAACTGAACCGTGAGACAAGTGTAGGTTCACACCTCTATTCTCTATAATAATTTTAATAAATGAAATATGAAGTATACCATATATTAAAATAAGAACATAAGTATATGATGTATGCGCTAATGAAAAAATGTTAATAAGACACTCTTTCAGTTTTTCCATTTAGGGCAGAAATGCATTTATCTTCATTAACGAAAATCAATAGAATATTGCTTGAAAAAATAACACAAATTAAGATTAGTATTATTATTTTCTTTACAGTGTGGGTTTGTGATAAAGGTAAAATCTTGTTTAAACCATGCAATAAAAAAAGTGATCGCAACTTTTTTTTGGTCCCAAAATTTAGATGAAATTGGCCGGTATTGATTTTTTAGTCAATACAAATGCAGATGCAGATTGCACGGCCACAAGATGGTGCCATGTATTGTGAATCCTATATGTCAAAACCAATCACCCATAATGGTAAAATGCTTATATATTGGGAAAAATTATGGAGAAACCAATTATCCTTGATCCCTATTTTCTATGCACCACAATGTTGACTTATAAAATCCCCAGTGCAAGTTAATATCTCGCAATTGTGTATAACTGCAACTTTGTCTCTGATTAATTGAATGTATGGCAAACTGTGAGCTAATATCACAATTCAGAGAAAATACGTTTATATTTCAAGACATTTCAAGACATCAAATCTGAATTGTGAGGAAATCATTGTGTTCATTTTTGTAAATACTTTAACATTAACTAATGAAACCTGATGCATTTTTAAATATCGCAACTTTGATTTACTAATTCCCAACAGCAAGTGAACGTCCCTGTCTTTCAGGAATCTCGAAAGTGTTATACCAATTAGCAATTTTGTTTATGTCTCACGATTCTGAGATTTCATGCAGTCTCAGACACATGCACTCAATAGAGCTAGTGATGTCCACTTAACACGGGGCATCAGCGTCAACACTTGCCACCCATCTAGGAAAGGAGGAGGAGTAGGGATGGAAGGGGGGGATTCTTCAAAACGAGGATGACTATGATATGGAGCCTAGGGTATTTATAGTAGCTTAGGAATCGTCTGATTGGTGCGTCGTAATTTGGATAATGAGGGTCTAGCTGTAAGCAATCAGCACGTGATCCTCTCGAAATTAGTTTAAAAATAAACTTCACGTAGTGTATGAGTGTGTGTGTGAATGAGAGTGTATGGGTGTTTCCCAGTACTGAGTTGCGGCTGGAAGGGCATGCGCTGCTTGAAACATATCCTGGAATAGTTGGCGGTTCATTCCGCTGTGGCGACCTCTGATAAATCGGAGACAAAGCCGAAAAATAAATAAATGAATCAATGAATGATACAGTTTTAAGCCTATTCCGCCCTATAATTGCGCCTATTTTTAACAGTTGTGACCAGTTTATTTTGTTGGCTCCATTTAAAACCAGAATCTGAACATATAAAGCAACTTCAGAATCAATCGGAAGTATTCAGAGAGACAAAACACCTCATCAACGGTGTCAAAATCTGTGGGAATATAGTCTGGCCCGTTGTGCCTGTACGTTTCTTCCTCACTACACACCTCTATAAGTCAGCACAGAGAATAGATCACATGGGAGAGGCGCACTTTATCTGTAAACGCTGAATAGAGTCCCATTAAGGAACCACACTTAACTGTCCCTCAGAGACATTTAGATAAACACAGCGCACCAATGGTCCAGGTGTCCTGTTACCACAAGGGACAAATCCAAAGAAAAGACATGAGAGCATTGGGAAAAACTATTGTCATCCCTTTCTCTACCTGCCTTTTTTTCTCCTCGTTTTGTTCCGGCTGATTTTTAAAAGATCGGGCGCCACGTCATTTCTCATGCAGCACAAAAAAAATCATTCTGTAAGGATCAAAACAAAAGTCTGCGAGTCCCTGTCAAACAATGACCCACACAGAGGGGTGTTTTTATCTCATGCTCCAACAGTAGCCTGGGGAAACGCTAAGGAAAAGCAGAAGGAAGTGGTCTTCATATACATAAGAGCAATTGCATGCAAATGTCAACCTTGCCATGAAAAAAATCTAGTTTTCAACAAAATAGCGACGGTTTTTGTGGGGGCTTGTGCTTTACAGTATTGTAAACATGTCTCTGTCAATGTTTTCAAACAATTATGTTTGATTTACCAAGGTGTAAATTTCACATTTGTCACATCCATAACGAAGCTTTTTCACCATAAATGCAAAAAATCAGAATAAGAATCAGCTTTATTGTCAAGTGTGCTTCACACACAAAAGGAAGGGGGGGTGTCAAAATGATTTTCTCATATCAATTGTGACTTTCAACATTGTTTGTAACATATTAAATAAAAAAATTCCAGTATGTTTACATCCAACACATACAGTTGTGTGTTTTTTTTTCTTTAGTAGAATGGTGATGTTTTTTTAGATTAAAGATAAAAAGACAAATAACAAAATAAACATACGTATGAGCCCAAAGCAATATCCATGGTTCCTGGTGACACAATGAGGTCTTGTAAAGTGAAACGGTAACAATAAACTCTCTAAGGAATTGAACATTATTAATCATTTTAACATAATTTACTATTTTAATAGCTTTAATTGAAAAGCCTTATCCAACAGATCACAATGCAATGGGGGAATATAGTTTGTCACAAAATGAAAACGGATTTTTTTTTCTTTGCAATTAACATTGCCATTTTTATTCTGCATGCAACACGGTCTGCTTCTGTTTGCCCCTTGGTAAAAAAAAACATAGAAATGCTTGTTGTGCCCTTTTGTGCCTCAGCTGCACGAATGTTGTAGAGTGCACCTGAACAGTGCACCTGAGTTGTAGAGTATGTTGCCAGATTTAGGTAAAATATGTTACAAGATTTGAATATTGCGTCAATGGTGAGAGGTAATGAACTTCATTCAAGATCTGGCAACTTGACGAATTTGAACAAAAGTGCTTTTTTGAAACTGCATTGGGACGTACGAATTACGGGAGTTTCCCGGGAGAAATAACAAACTGGGAGGGTGGTGGGAGATGGGTGTGAAATACGGGAGACTGCCGGGAAAAACGAGAGTGTTGGCAGGTATGGTGACAACACAAAATAAATATTTTAAAAAAAGACGATAGACATTAAACAGAGATGCAGTCAGTCCAAAAAGATCTGGATGTTGAAATGTATGTACAGATTTGTTATAAATATACAGGTTATAAGGTGCTGTGTACAAATGCGTGAGAACTATTGCATTGTATATTGTTATAAGGTGCTGTGTACAAATGCATAAGGAGAAGTATTGGATTGTATATCATTATAAGGTGCTGTGTACAAGTGCGTATGAGAAAGTATTGCACGTTTAATGCACAATAGGAAATTATTAACTGTTCATGAGGTAGATGGCCTGAGGAAAGAAACTTTTCCTGTGTCTGGCTGTTTTTGTGCTCGGTGCTCTGTAGTGGCAGGAAGTGTGCTGGGTGCGAGGCGTCCAGGTTGATTTTGCGAGCCCTTTTACTCACTCTGGAAAAGTACAGTTCTTGAAGTGTAGGAAGGGTAGTGCCAGTGATTCGTTCAGCAGTCCGGACTATTCGCTGTAGTCTACGGAGGTCAGATTTGGCAGCTGAGCCGAACCAGACGGTGATTGAAGTGCAGAGGATGGACTGGATGACAGCTGAGTAGAACTGCACATGCAGCTCCTGTGGCAGGTTGAACTTCCTCAGCTGATGAAGGAAGTACAGTCTCTGCTGGGCTATCTTCGCAATGTCAAAATAATATAATTTCAAATAAAATGAAATCATTGTTCTATAGTGAGCCAACTCATATCCTTTTAGCATTATTTCTCTTTGGGATGTGCAGTTAAATTTACAGAATTTCTACAAAGCATGTTGTATTGACACTCACTGGCCACTTTATTAGGTACACCTTACTAGTACCGGGTTGGACGCCCTTTTGCCTTCAGAACTGCCTTCATCCTTCATGGCATAGATTCAAGGTACTGGAAATATTCCTCTTGGTGACATGATAGCATCACGCAGTTGCTGCAGATTTGTCGGCTGCACGTCCATGATGCGAATCTCCCGTTCCACCACATACCAAAGGTGCTCTATTGGATTGGGGTGTAACAGTCCAATGGTCCAGGTGACTGTGGAGGCCATTCGAGTACTCAGTGACTACATTTACATGGACATCAGTAATCAAATTATTTGCCTTATTCTAATAAAGACAATAATGTGATAGATGAGTTACTTTTTGAATGTTTCTTTCATGATCCCGTTGTACATGTTATAGCACATAATTCGATTAACGTCATTGTGTCACCGCGCTATCCACATTTCCTCCGGATTTCCAAGTAATTTCGGGAGTTTCATTTTTAATTTGTTGACTTTTACTGCAGTTTTCACTTTCACTCAGGAACATTTCCTGCATGCCCCCCGTGACAAACGAGATATTGGATGCGACTATGAACTGCTGGAAGAGTGTTGTTTTAATGGAAGTTCCTACCACATACCTGCTGAATGGAACAAAAATAAAAACTGTGGTCTTCACTGACTCGGTAGGTGCAAAGAATAGTCAAACAGCCGTGTGTATGTGTGTGTGTGTGTGTGCGCGCGCGTGTGTGTCAAAACACGCCAAAAAGTCCTACATGACTGTAATAGTTTGATTAAGGTGTTTAAATGTCTGTACTGCACTTCAATAATGCGACAAAGATCGGCATACTCCACGTGTCTTAATTCGATTTCTCTTTAGTTCGATTATGAACTTAATCGCATTAAATGAATCAAAAATCTGTTTACACGGTCGACTCTTAATCAGAGGATTGTCTTAATAGCATTAAAATCTAATTATTGGTGTCCATGTAAACATACTCATTGTCATGTTCAAGAAACCAGTCTGAGATGATTCGCGCCATCTGCAGCCCATCCAGAATGTTGTGCATTCAGAGATGCCTCGGTTGCAACGAGTGGTTATTTGAGCTACTGTTGCCTTTCTATCAACTGGAACCAGTCTGGCCATTCTCCTCTGACCATCAACAAGGCATTTGCGCCCACAGAACTGCCACTCACTGGATATTTTCTCTTTTTTGGACCATTCTCTGTAAACCCTAGAGATGGTTGTGCGTGAAAATCCCAGTAGATCAGCGGTTTCTGAAATACTCAGACCAGCCCATCTTGCAACAACAATCATGCCATGTTCAAAGTCACTTAAATCACCTTTCTTCCCCATTCTGATGCTCGGTTTGAGCTGCCGCAGATCGTCTTGACCATGTCTACATGCCTAAATGCATTGAGTTGCTGTCATGTGATTGGCTGATTAGAAATTTGCGTTAATGAGCAGTTGGTCATGTGTATCTATTAAAGCAGCCGGTGAGTGTATATTGTAAACTCACAAACTTTTTTGGTCACAACCATAACGCATGTTTATTTTCCCTTACGTAATGATACATCTGTCTATATTTTCCAAAACTACTAACCACAGAGTTATGGGATCAGAAAAATATCACTATGTATCATTACGTAAGGGAAAATATAGACAGATGTATCATTATAATGTTAACACATACTTTCTCTGTGAATTTATGTTTAGCTGTCACATCCATCACGCTGGAATTGCTCCTCGACATTAAACAAAGGAGGAACTGGCTCATAAATAAAGGTGAAAGGTCAGTCACTAGCACTGTCAACACCAAAATCCCCACACTGACCCATTAAACCCTCCAGAGAACCAACAAGCAGCACGATTAATGGAGAAAATGGTTTAGCTTTAGCTTATTTCCAGCAGGAGTCTGTGAAGCAGTGTGTGGCCTGGATGAAACGCACACTCATTTTGATGTTACATTCACAACATGTACTCTCTCTCTCTCTTTTTCAAAACAGATGAAGACAATTGGCTTTGAAGGGAACTTTCTGAGGGACCTTGAGTATATTAGTGAAGATGAAACATTAAAACACCAGAGATTTGCCTTTCAGAGCCACCCACCAAGTTCTGGAAAGCATATTAAAAGTGCCAGTCAATAAGTTGCATCGCTCAGCACTGCAGAATGGAAATGAAGGAGAAGTCTCCACAAGTATGCTTTATTTAAGTCTTCTTTTAAAATTTATATATATATATATATTTGCATGCCCAATGTGAAGAAAAGGGAACATGGTTCATTTTTTATTTGTTATTATTTTATTTTTCTCCCCCGACTTTGTCCTTAACGTAATAAAATGATGCACAGCTATGATTAAAGGTCTTATTTGTTATGAGAAAAATTGTTCTCATGCTTGGCCACAAAAAAGGCAGTGCATACACGCTGATGCTATTTTGTTACAGTAACCAGCTGTGGTTTTCATTTTGCTGTCCGTTTTAATGAGTTTCTGAAGAGCATGTGTGAAAATGTTGTGCATGCTGGTTTCATCAAACGCGATTTTAGTAGTTACTTCAAACCATAAAGCAAATTTTATTTTATTTTTTTTTTTTTAGTTCTTCATGCCTAGCCGTAACCAACCATGCACTGTTTTGCAACTACCTATTTATTTATGTAATGTTTTTTTCTAGACATCTGCCTTACTCACATATTACTAATTTAAATTGTTAATTACATTTATTTTAATATTATGCAATCCCTTACCCATTTAGGTTTTATTAGAGCTGCACAATATATCGTTTGAGCATCAATATTGCAAGATCTGCAATATTAGGATAATGGATGACCAGAAACCGAAGGTCAAAACAGATTTGTGGAGACACTGCTGAGTTGAACTGTAATAGAGTGAAAGTTTATCATCTGCTCAGTTTTTAGGGACTGTTAGCGTGTGAGCATTTGAAGAGAGTGCACAAAGATTCATTTTATTAAATTATTTCTATAGTGAAGACTATACAGTGCTATTTTATATTTACTGTTACTCTCTCCAGAAAATCCTAAAGCACGGTTTATTTCACTTTAATATGTGCTCCATTATGTTGGTTTATGATTGTAGTTTATGTATACAATAAATTACATAGAATTATATATTATATATATATATATACATAGAAATATTAATATATATATATATATATATATATATATATATATATATATATATTTCACTCCCCTACAAAACCATCCCAAGTAATGACTTTGCAAACAGAGCTATTTAAGTCATTTTGTGAAATCATACCGCGATGACATGATCCCAAGGTTCCATAATACTGGACCAGGCTGTATCCTGAGCAGCTGTTTGGTGCATGGCGGAGTAGCAAGCATGTGACTGATTCCTGTGACGCTCCAAGGACAAGACGAGCCTCGAGTTCTCCAGCCTCCGGCACCTAGACTGCAGCTCTGCACAAGACATATGAGAAATGGCCGTGTCCAACTAAGCCTGGCTTCTCTCAAGGTTTTTTGGTAAAGTTTTTTTCCTCGCCACTGTCGCCAATGGCTCGCATAGTTCGGGACTTGTAGAGCAGCACATCGATGGATTTGCTCTTGAGTGTTTGGACTCTCAGTAGTGAATATTAAACCACACTGAACTGAACTGAACTGAACTCCAACACTAAAAACTGGACTGACACTGTTTCAATTTACTAGAAATTCTATGTGAAGCTGCTTTGGCACAATCTACATTGTAAAAGCGCTATACAAATAAAGGTGAATTGAACTGAATTGAATATATATTGCAGAGAAAAAAATTGTCACGGATTGGCCAGGCTCTTCCACCACTCAATCACAGCGAGCACCATCACCTGAGTTCTGCACCCAATCACCTGCATCACTACAAAAGCACACACCTCACATTACTCAGTGTCCGGGCTCGTTGATACGAAGCGGACTCTGAGTGTTCACTCTCCTGAGTAACATTCACTTACCTGCCTTCCATAACTTACCGTCTCTCTGTTTACTCCTAGTCGTTCCAGTCATCCTTGTATCCTGTCGTTGGTGTGTTCGTCGTCAGTCTGTCCTCAGTGAAAGTTATCTGGTGTGTGCATTCGGTCTTCCTCAGTGTGTCTCCTCCATCCTGCCACAGAAAAGGACTATAGATCATCCAGAGCATCCATCACTTCTCCCTTGTCATCCTTTTGTGTGCTCCGTTGTCAAAATAAACTTTTACATATATCACTTATCCTGTTTTGTCCATCTGCTTCCCTAACAAAAATATAGCAATGTAACATTTTTCCAATATTGTGCAGCCCTAATTTAATTTGATTTAATTTAAATTAATTAATTTGTTTTAGTTTGTGCCATTATCAATAGTTTATGTAACTTTTTTATGCGTGTGAACTTTGTAACGACATTGTGTGTGACTCATCGTTGCAGAAAGGCTTGAATTAACTCCACAACAAATACATCAAATAATCATTGGGAAAGTTCTTACTGTAGCATTTCTCACAAACGTTACGTGAGATCTGCTTCCTTTATGTCTGTCGCAGCCGAGGCGGAGACTGAGCTGAGGCACACTGGCAGGCACGTAGGAAGAGTGGGCGGGGAGAACGAGCATTAAAGGCACAGGCCACAAAAACAGATACATGATTGTTCAGAGCAAAAAACCCAATATTCTGAAAGGTGATAAAAAATCTGATGGTGATGGTGAAACTTTACAGACACTCTGGAGATACAAAAGACTTATCTTATATCTTGGAAAAGGGGTAATATAGGTGCCCTTTAAATACATTTATAGTATTGTTGGTATATTAATATTATTGGTATATTAATTTCCCATTGAGTTGTTTTATTGCTCAATTTTAATTATTATTCCAATTTTTTAATGCACTTTGATGATTTATTTATATTATTCTTCCTTTTTATACCTTTTTGTTTTGAATGCGATTTTTTTAACCATTATAATTATTTATTTATTTTATTCAATAAAATATTATTGTTTTATTATTAATATTTGGAATATATTGGAATATCTTTTTATATCATGATAGTAACTAATGTTTAAGACATATAGAGATTATGGTATTTTCTCAGCACAGCTATTTAAACTTTCCCTCCCTTACATAAGCATACACACACACACACACACACACACACACACACACACATACACACTGTACTGCCACCTCTCCTCCAGACACTATTTCTGAAATGTCCTTAGTGTGCAGTTTATTTTCAAAGCTGTTGTTTCGATTTCCATGGATACTCAACACAGCGAGGCTCCATTAGTTATGTGGAAACAAGTGTTTTGCCATATATCCACAGAAAAAAAAGCCTCTCAGGGGAATCACTGCTGTTAATTTCTCATGACAGTTCACAGTTAGCTTTTTTGATAGAAACGGATCGATTTACATGCCAAAAAAACTACATCATTCCTCCCACGGTGGGGCCCAATTCTGTGTCTTGGCGGATGGCAATAAACAAATCATTATTTTCCAGAGCTACTGCTGAGCAAGAAGGTGACAAAGCATTAAAGATTCTGGTCAAAAGCAGACGGAGACGGACAGACCTGTAACCAGTCTCCAGACGGCTGGAGGAGGAGACTATATACAGGAATTCGAGTCAGACAGAAAGAGATTTTAGAGTCAAGTTGAGAGACAAAAATACAGTCATTAGTTAATGAACAACGAAAGTCATATTATAGCCTGTGACCGGGCATTAAATCAAGTCTGTATTTTATACAGGAAATTAATATATTTTGTATAAACAATATACACTCAAACAATTGCATTTGCATTAGATTGTTTGTTCAAACTACTTATTTACAATGAGCTTTTTGGGGTAAAACGTAACTCTTTTATGTTCGATTGACTTAAATTTCTTTTCAAGAGTTCACACTTAGCTGATGATTGATAATAAAGCTTGTTTGGCGTGCTGTCCCGGGAGAGAGCCCTGAGCTTATGAGATTCTCAAGCCCGGGGCTCCCTGCCATTTGCAGGGCGAGAGGAGAGTTTGAGCTCAGGTAGCTCTCGATGACCCCCCCCCCCCCCCCTCTGCTTATTTCCAGCTAGTGACGGAACTGAGGTGAGGTGTACTCACTAAGAGCTTGACTGTGGTATCAATTTGTGTGTTCAATTTACATAGGGTGCTTGTTATTTGGACTGTGGGAGGAAACCGGAGAACCCGGGGAAAACCCATGCGAGCATGGGGAGAACAAGCGAAACTCCGCAAAGAAATGTCATCTGGTTCAGTAGGGACTTAAACCAGAGGCATCCCTGCTGTGAGGCAACAGTGCTAATCACTGGGCCGCCGTGTCGCCCACCTGAAAGAGGGAAAGTAGGGGTGGGTAGGGGGGGTTCTTCAAGAAGATGTTGAGATAAGAAAACTTTGGTTATTTATAGAGAGTTAGGAATCATCTGATTGGATAATCGATCATGAGCTGACGCTGGAACAGCTGAGAACAATCATAAGCACGTGATCCTCTCAAAATTTGTTTATAAATAAACTTCACAAATGGTCATGAAACCCCCCCTGTCTCAGCAGGGCGTTTTCACACCTCTAGTTTAAAAAAAATAATGAAAGTGGGTGAGTGCAGCTTTATTTATTTGGGAGTGTCAAAGGGTTGATTTTCAGAGAGGCAAAACAAACACAGACGCAAGGGAGATAGACAGTGACTACGTTTACATGGACATCAGTCATCAAATTATTTGCCAAATTATTAATTTTTCGACTTTAACTGCAGTTTGGCGCTTTCACTTTCATTCAGGAACACTTCAAGCATGAACCCCGTGACAAACGAGATATTGGATGCGAGGAACTGCTGGAAGAGTGCTGTTCTAATGGAGTTTGATACTGCACGCCATATAGAAAAAAAAAACCTCCGCATTTCTTGGTAACTTAGATGCCGAGAATAGTATCAGAAAGCTGTGTAATTATAGACTATCCTATCAGAAAATGAGGCGAAAATTATACACAACGGTAATAGTTTGATTAAGGTGTTTACATGTTTACATTCGGAGAGCAGCATTTACAGAGGATCATTCAGTCCAAAATATTGTAGTGATATTAACGTACTGTAAACTTAGTAACTAAATCATTTCGACTAAGGTATGTCTTCAAAAAATTTAAAAAGAGTACTGCTGACGATTCTAACTGCCATCTGAATAAACAACCGAAGAACACTGATTACACACTTACAAAATCTGTAGACACAGGGCAATCAACACCAACTGGAACTGCGTATTTTTAAAAAGGAGACGAGCGGCAAATCCGGATTTCACCATTTCCAGAATCAGAAAACTTTTGGGTAAAACATGTTTCTCACAAACATATTTCTGTCGCTTGTTAGCAGACAGACCACTGTAATCCACATGTGAGTCCAGCTGCTCACTCACAGCGGGAAATGGAAACAAAACCTTCGTTGCAGCACATTTATAAGCGCAACACTGACAACCCATGTCTCCAAACAATTTTTCTGCTTCCACTTGTTTTAATTACGGTTAGCAACACAACGTGGCATCTCTGAACACTTTAACAGGAAGAAATAGTCTTTGAATCTATCATGCATGTTAATGAAGCTGCACCTCATTCACAATAGAGCGCACTGATTGGTTTAAACCAAGTCTATCTCTTGAATTAAGGATGAAAACATTATCACATTATACCTGCCGGTACAGACATCCAGTCTCCACGCTGGAATTTATACAAGGATCTCATCACCGTGACACAGCTTCTAAAATTTATTTTCAAACCGGAAAAACAAATTTGCAAGAAATAACGCAAAAATAACCAATTTTCACTTTTTAGGGAAATATTTGTGTCCTAATAGTGTTTTTAGCTGCGTGGGACAAATATATGACTGTCAACATCTCAAACAATGTGTTTCGGTGTGACGTGACCCTTTAAGTCAACTAATGCCGAGTTTAGACTGCATGATTTTTGAAATCGCCTGAAATCACAGGCAAATCAGTGCTCGATCCTGTGAGTGACACAGTGTGAACTATCCCCTATAGTGCATGTCTTTGGACTGTGGGGGAAACCGGAGCACCTGGAGGAACCCCACACCACCATGGGGAGAACACGCAAACTCCACACAGATATGCCAACAACCGGGACTCAGACCAGCGACCTTCTTGCTGTGAGGCGACAGTGCTAACCACTGAGCCACTGTGTCACCAATACTAAAAAATACTGAATTAAAAATGTATATATTTATAAATATTATACATTTTGTTCTGATAAGAGTATTGAATCGTAAGACTAAAAACATAATGAACTCTCATGCACTTCAAAGTGGTGTAAAGCAATCCAGATCACTAGTTATAATGCTCTCTATGAAGGGAAAGTTGAATCATTTGGAACAGAGCGGTCGAGATTGTGACGTACCGGCTTGGCACAGACAGAGTTCTCACAATTCACACTCAATATGCTGAATTTGCCTTTGTGTGGGCTGAGTGATTGGTAACAGAAGCACAAGTGACCTACACTAAGCTGAATCGGGGTTAACAAAGGAGTCGGGCTCTTTCAGGACTTTTATGTCATGATGAATAGAGCTGACAAGCCAAAACTGAACGCTATACAATTTATGATCTGCTCGGCCACACACTACACTCATGAAGAAAGAGTATACAGCTGTGTTTTCAGTCAGCGCCAGCCTTTTCTCTGCCCTGCTGGAAAACAACCTGCTTTGACGTTTCATCTCAAATTTTGTCTTTCGCAAAAAGATTTGACCCCATACTGGAAATACAACCAAAATAAACAACATCGATCACAGAATCAACAAAATATCTAATGTTACACCAAACCAATCAGCTCATGTCAAGTATTCAAGCAACAAGCTCTTTGAAAAAATGGTGGCAAACCATTCACTTTCCTTCAGCTTAGTCTTTTACTTATAGATGGTCACCACAGTGGAATGAACCACCAACTATTTAGATGGCCTTCTAGCAACAACCCAGTACTGGGAAACCATACACACTCATTCACACACACACTCATACACTACGGCCAATTGTGTTTACCAAATTCACCTATAGCGCGTGTCTTTGAAATGCCTATGTCTGGCATTTCTGTGTGGAGTTTGCATGTTCTCCCCGTGTTAGTGTGGGGTTACTCTGGGTGCTCCGGTTTCCCCCACATTCAAAAGACATGTGCTACAGGTGAATTGGGTTGGCTATATTGGCCATAGTGTATGTGTGTGAATGTAAGAGTGTATGGGTGTTTCCCTATGTTGGGTTGCAGCTAGAAGGGCATTCGATGCGTAAAATGTGCTGGATAAGTTGGGGCTGTGTTCATTCCGCTGTGGGGATCCCTGATTAATAAAGGGACTAAGCTGAAAAAAGAATGAATGAATGAATTTGTGTCGGGACGGCATAAAGGAATTAAACGGAGCCCAGCACTTTTTAGAGTGTACCCTACACCTAACCCTACCCCTTACAGGAACCGGTGCAGTTTTCATTCATTCATTTTCTTTTCGGCTTAGTCCCTTTATTAATCTGGGGTCGCCACAGCGGAATGAACCACCAACTTATCCAGCATGTGTTTTATGCAGCGGATGACCTTCCAGCTGCATCCCATCTCTGGGAAACATCCATACACACTCATCCACACTCATACACTACAGACAATTTAGCCTATCCAATTCACCAATACCATACAGTATGTCTTTGGACTTGTGGGGGAAACCGGAGCACCCAGAGGAAATACACGCAACCACGCCCCAGCTGACCGAGTTGAGGCTCAAACCATCGACCTTCTTGCTGTGAGGCGATCGTGCTCCCCACTACGCCACCATAGTGCCCCGGTGCAGTATTACTATATTTAAAAACTCCTTGTTACGATTGACCGGGAGGATGGAGGCAAAAAGTCTCACAGAAGCCGTTGGTGAAAGTGAAGTGTGATTTATTTTAAACAAAGTGGAGAAGAAAAAAAATCCAGCAAAAAGGTGAAAGTGACAAAATAACAATAAAGAAAAATAAACTATACAATATTTACAGAATTGTTCAGCTAAATCAAGCCAATGATCTGAACAAAAAAAAACCTGTTAATTATATACTCTCTATCTCACCACACAACCTGCTCCTACAACTACCCACACAGAGTAAATGTTTGGGGCCATTTTATATTATTGGCCCCGCCCATGGGTTAAACCATTATTCAGGTTGTGGGTTAACAAGTAGCGAAAACAAATACATAAAAAGACATTGAACAAAAGTATAAATGATTACAAGTGAATAAATACGCATACAAAACTCAAAATACAACACAACATACAACCAATACAAATATAAACAACCGAACAGTGATTTTTATCATAGACCAGGGGTTGTGACCCTGATGATGTCATGAAAAATGGCTGCTCTGATGTAAGGCGGGAAAAGACTGTATAAATGGCTTTGTTTATAATGTGAACAGGTTTGGTGTTGAGGGATGGAAACCGGTAAGTGTATGTAAACTTTATATGTTTGGTTAATAAATTATGTTTAAAAGAAAATGTGTCTGTGGTTATTTCAGTGTGAATGGGAAGATGATATGGGTTATTGTTTTAAATGAAATTGAGATATTTACTTAAAAACAATGCTAAACTTAGACAAAAAAAACAACAACAACCTATACACATTACACAAACACACACATCACATTACAATTTATACATGAATCTTTGTTGTGTTATCTGTATTGTGCATGTGTGTGTGTCAGTCACAGTGTCTTTGGTTCTAGACTGTGACACTCCTTCTTTATGATTTATAAGCCCTTTGTCCTCATAATTCACCATCTCCTTGTAATACCTATGTCATACCCATGTCATTATACACATTTGTGTTCTGATATGTCACAAACACACACACAGAGAGACACACAGGGAAGCGAAAGATGAAGGGAAACAGACGAGCAAGAGAAAGGGGCAGGGGCAAATTGGATGGATGGAGGGAGGGAGGGAGGGATGGAGGAATAAACGTACCCCACCCTGTTGGCTCCACACTAGGGATTGCGGTGCCCTGATGACATCATGTCTCTTCAAGCCTGCAGACTGCATTGTTGCCGTTGACTGGCTCAGACCTTTCTCTTCCCTCCCGCTCTGTTTTTTTTTTTCCCTCGCTCGCTGCCCTTTTTGTTTTGTTTTTACAAACAACAAAAGGGACGCCAGAGTTTCATCAAGGCAGGAGACATCCTTCCTCTGGCGGTTAAAAAGAGCAGCCTCTTCGCCTCCCCACACCCCGCTTTATGAATGGGCAGATCACACAAAATTGGGCGGCTCCCACCGGATAACTTTACCTGGTGTTTCCTCTCCCACAGCCCCCTCCTCCCTCCACAATCCCATCATTCATAAAAAAAAACGCTGCAGAGATCCTTTGAATGGCCAGGGCTGACGCTCGTATGTGAGCTCTAGTGGCGACGGTGTACTGATGTGTATCTGAGAGATGAGCTCATCACAGGAAAACAAGCTTCATGTTTTTGTTCGATTTTTATCTGAGAGGATATTCGGCGGAGGGGTTGTGTGTATTTATTATTCGAAAGACAAATTTAGGTCAAAATCAGGTTGAAGCGGGTTATAATAAATGGGAAATCAACATGCCAGTTTTTTTAGCTGTTGTTTTTCTTTCGCTTACCACAATGAGCTTGTTGCTATGCATTATGGTGTATTTAATTGTAGTTTGTACAAGTAATCAACTCTGAAGTTCAGTATTGTTGTTGCAGATGAAATATAACACAGAAATTGTGATTTAAATATTTTCTAGTTGGCTAGATATTGATTAACAGTCATACAAACATCTTTACCGAAGCCTCTCTACTTGACGGTCAGTCTCACGCATAGGCAGGGGCCGGTATAAGATTCTGGCGGTATGATAACCTTGGATAAAAATATCACGGTTTCACGGTATGACGGTGTTGTGATTACTGCTCTAAAATATATTCTTTTTAAATGTCTGGCTAAAAAACAAAACCTTTTCCTTCTGAACACAATATATTTTATTTTGAGAAACATTTAAAGTATTTTGGAGCAGTTAACATGTCAGGCTAAAGTGAATCATTGACTTCTGCAGTCTTCATTTGTTTTAAAAACACAGATTTCTTTACAATTTACACCTAAAAAATTAAAAAAATATGTAAATAAAGAAATCTTACTCGTACCTCAGGAATGGTATAGCAGAAAATTTTGGTAGTATGAAAACCTTGACTTTTCCAAACCGCGGTATACCTTGAAAATGGTTATCGTCAATGCCTACTCACGCGGCCATCATGTTTGAAGTTTGTTTACATTTTTTACCTGCGTTTGTAGTTCTAATGGAATTCACATCCACCGCACAATGTACTGCGAGTATGGACGCTTCTACACCTAAAATTTTAACCGGAAATAGTAAACCATCCAGGAACCTTTGGCATACTCTTTTCAACATAGTACGATTTGGGACATGCTAATTCTATTTTCAAGTACTATTTCGGGCGGATAGTATGCGAATTGGGACGCAGCATGTGTGTGTGTGTGTGTACGTGGGAGCTGTTGAGCACATAATAGGACACCTCACAGCTCCACTTCCGAAGAGTGGTCATATGAAACGTCCATTTCCAGGTCATTCATTCACAGTGGGTCCCCAGTGACCTGAAGACTGTCAAAGGATCATTCCCATGAGGAGGCCTTGTGCCATGTGAGAAGAAAATATGGCTTAGTGTATAATCGTTATTTGTAGATGATCAACAACTTAATAAACCACACTAGTCAAATAGAAATACATCATTTGTTAGTTTGCATAGTAAAAGATTGCATGGACTGTTCCCAGTAATGGTGCAGAAGGGGGCACCAACACCTGATTTAGTATAATGCTGCACATGCAGTATTGCAAATATTTTTAGTTTTCCCTCAGAAATGCAAAAATTGATTTAAAAAAATTATACAAAATAATATAATAGAGATGGCGTTTAAATGGGTGGTCCACAATGATATGATATTTTAAACTTTAGTTGATGTGTAATGTAGCTGTGTGAACATAAACAACATCTCTGAAGGTAAGATGCTCAGTTCAATGCAAAGGGAGACATTGGCTATCACAGAGTTAGCTTAGCAAAGCCTACAGCGACCGAAGTTTGGGGACTACAAAAAATACATCCGGGCTAGTGAGATCACAAAGGCTTCCAGTTAGTTAGTTAAACGCATCCACCTCACGCACACACCCTGCAGAGCGAAGGGGCATGGCCAGAGCCCTCCAAAC
Organism: Danio albolineatus; assembly: GCA_903798035.1. Taxonomy (NCBI): domain Eukaryota; kingdom Metazoa; phylum Chordata; class Actinopteri; order Cypriniformes; family Danionidae; genus Danio; species Danio albolineatus. The sequence goes on along the minus strand of CAIGQQ010002949.1, from coordinate 3,063,505 downwards.
GCTGCTATTTCCACAGAGCTTCTTCTGTTTCCGTATTTGGGCTTCCAAAGGACTCGACACAAAGACAGAAGTGCTTACAGTTTAATTTTAATTATGTTCCAGAGAATTATAAAAATATATAGCTAGCATTTGACAAAGGAGAACTTCCAGAATCTCAGTTCAGTGCTGGATTCGGCTAAAAACTCCTCCAACCGATGAAGCTGTGGATTGTGAGCCACAACCTGTAAATGTTTTTATCTGTAAGAATTGAACAAGTACATGCACAGTTTCTAGCGTTAACGGTGTTGTAGTGAGGATGTAAACAAGGATGTAAACAATGGGTAATGCTGTTTGGCACCGCTAACAATTTAGCTACAAATTCATATTTATCAGTCAATTCGCTGTAAACACACGCAATATTCAGCAGCGCATGCAGTGTCTCTCTATGCCAGGGATCACCAAACTTGTTCCTGGAGGTCCGGTGTCCTGCAGATTTTAGCTCTAACCCTAATCAAACACACCTGAACAAGCTAATCAAGCTCTCACTAGGTATACTTGAACGTCCAGGCAGGTGTTTTGAGACAAGTTGGAGCTAAACCCTGCAGGACACCGGCCCTCCAGGACCAAGATTGGTGATCTCTGCTCTATGCGGACACTTTTACTGCCTCTTAATGCTCACGCTTTCAGTGTCTCTCTGTGCAGCCACTTTCCATGCTTCCAACTTGTCAGGTTTCACTTTAGAGAGCAGGCGTGAGGTTCAGCTGTGTGCTCTTCATTTTTCTGTCTGATTCAGGCAGCTAACACTGCTAACAGCTGCCCTGACTGACTGTTTGCACAGCACAAGAGCATGTGCTTGTATGGCGTGAAATGGAGCCATTCCGCGAATCACAGCACAATATGTTAGCTGACCAATCAGAACCTTTAGAGGGCGGGCGTTTCAGAGGAACTAGGAAATATGACAGTCGTTTCTGTTAGCTGAGTAGCTGTGAATAACCAAAGTAAGATATATGAAAAAATAACATGGTTTTCTATGAGTGAAGCATGAGCACACATTGCTTTGCATCTTATAAACACAACCAAGCCTTAAAAATACACTGTGGACCATCCCTTTAAGGGTCTGTGGTCACTGAATGCTTTTCAAATATATGCTTGCAGTTTATTCCATTGATTGATAGCGAAGCAGAATCTTCAAAATATTATCCCAGGATCTTTTAAAATTGTTCAGTATGCTGTTTTGTTGCTCAAAAAACATTACTTATCGTTATCAGGTTTTTTTTTTAAGTGTTGGATTATATTTTTGTCGAAATTTAGTATTTATTGTTTTTGTATTTAAACATTTGTATGTTCGTGTACAGTATATCCAGACCCCAAACTACTTGTTAATAATTACATGTTTAAATGTGTATGCATAGTAAATGTGTACAAAGTAAATGCAATAAATCAAAGGGAACAAAGTACAACTTGACTCAATGCTGTTGCCAGATCTTGCAAGAACAAAAACGCTAAATTGAATACTATAATTTAACCCAAATGCTTCATCTTGGAAACAAGCCACATAGCAGAATAGCAAGACCTGCACCTGTTTATTTTATTAACTCCTTAAACTGCATCATGCATTAAAGCACAAAGAAGCCTATTGCTTATAATAAGAGGACATGGCAACACTTCATGAGCAGCCTTCCAAACATACACATAAAACACGATAGTCTGTGTTTGACTGTGGTTCAGTTAAAATCAACCACTACAATGAGTCTGTGGTCGCCGCAATGCTACTTCGGTCAAAAAAAATAACACAACTGCAAGAAATGCCAGAACCTTGCTATGGATACCACATTGTCAATCTTTGCCATTTCAGAGGGGAGCCGTTTTTTCGTACAAACACGCAATGATAATTAATAGAATTTACTCCCATATTTACTCCAATATTTGAAACTACAGGGATTTTGTCTCATGGTTGAAATTGTTCAAGCACATAGTAAAAATTAAAGCATGAATCGCCTCAAAAACATCTAATAACTGGTAGCTTTTTAAATACTCCGTTGATAACTGCCGTAATTAAAACCTCACACAAGATTTCACTTGTTTTTCCATTACTTGAACTGCTTTGTGAATAATCCGGCAGGCATTATCCACCCAATTAGCCATATGTTCTTGAAGGTGGTCAGCGCTGGGGTGGTCAGAAATTGATTTGTGAGAGAAACTTGGACGGCGGCAGCGCACTAAACACCTCTGCATGTAATGTATGATCAGGCACAAGCCTGTAAATATACTGGATGTGACTTTTCCATGTAATCGCCGCCGCCGAACATGCCTGCTGACAGCAAAAAAGTGCCTACCACCCTTGCAGCCGCCTATTCACTGTCTTTCAGCAACAGAGGACCGTGCCAGATGAAGTCATAACCCCTGGCGTTCGCCTAGAAACCAGCTCCGTCAGTGCCACTGCAGGACTCCAAAATCCCTAATGCGTAAAACAGCTATTGTGACTCAATTAGAGCTACATGTGGCCCCTGGCAAATGCATTTCAACCAGGCACATAAATAAAACCTAAATATGAGCTCACATGTCTCCTAACCAGAGCGCAGTACGTGGTTCTTTCTTTGAGCTGATTACAAGCAGAGACAACTGGCTTTGTACCCAATACTGTCCAAGACATTCCACTCCCAATGGACATTCCACTCCCAATTTTTACACTTCCGGGTTGCTCTTCAGCGGACGTCGTCATAGTTGGGCAAACTTAGAGCACAGTGAATGGGAGAGTAGTGTTGTCACGATTAGGCATGGGCCGGTATAAGATTCTGACGGTATGATAACCTTGGATAAAAATATCACGGTTTCACGGTACAACGGTATTTAGTTTACTGCTCTAAAATATATTCTTTTAAAATGTCTGGCTAAAAAACAAAACATTTTTCCTCTTTGAACACAATGTATTTTATTTTGAGAACATGTCAGGCTAAATTATTTAAGTGAATGATTGACTTCTGCGGTCTTCATTTGTTTTAAAAACACAGATTTATTTACACCTAAAAAACAAAAACAAAAATAAAAAATCTTACAAATACCTTAGGAACTGTATAGCAGAATATTTTGGCGGTATGAAAACCTTGACATTTCCAAACCGCGGTATACCTTGAAAACGGTTCTCATCCCATGCCTAGTCACGATAATGGAATTCGGTACCAATTGGTACTGAAATTTTAAAATCTCATAAAGCTGATTGGCCACTGAGTTCTCGTGCTCAACAGAAATGACTGTGATTGGCCTTGAAGGTCATCAGTTCACCAATCTCATCGCTGTTTATTGAGAGTAACCACAGATACAGGGACACTGAAGCGTTTTAAAGCCACGATTCATCAGTGGATCTCTCATTTGTCAGCTTATAGACAAACCAGCTGATTGACATGACTTTGAAACACTTCAGTGTCACTGTATCTGTGATTACAGCGGTGAACTGATGACCTTCACGGCCAATCACAGTCATTTCTGTTGAGCACACAAACACAATGGCAAATCAGCGCTGTTTTTATTGTATAATAATTTTTTTGGGTTTTCACCTTTAATTGAGATAGGACAGGCGGGCGCACTGGGGCTGGAGCAGACACTGGCGGGCACACTGGGGCTGGAGCAGACACTGGCGGGCGCACTGGGGCTGGAGCAGACACTGGCGGGCGCATTGGGGCTGGAGCAGACACTGGCGGGCGCACTGGGGCTGGAGCAGACACTGGCGGGTGCACTGGGGCGGGAGCAGACACTGGCGGGCACTCTGAAGCCGGCACTGGCGAAGAAGCCTTTCTCCTCCTCCTCCGCTTTTGGGTGCGGGTAAACCCTTGGGGGTTGGTTATGGGCTGAGAGGTGGTGCTGGTGGTGAAGAGAGGGGTCCTTTCCCCCTGCAGGTATTCCCTCTCCTTCTTCAAACAAAAGAATTCTACCACCTCCCAATAAGTCCATTCACCAAGATCGCCCAGCTCCTCCCAATCAAAAGGCTCATCCAATCCAGCCAGAAAGATGTGGATGAGGGTGCTCTCTCTAAATCCAAGCCCCCGGACTGCCTCGAGGAGATCTTCGGCGTAAATGCCGAAGGGGCGATGATTTTGCCAGTGAGACAGTCCTCTGGCTAGGGGTTGGTTTTGGGGTCCTTTCTGCTGGGAGGAAGCTGGGCGCTGAGAATATGCCATACGGCAAAAACTGCTGGGTCCTCTTATAGACTGCAACATTCTGTTACGTGTGCTGAGGCTGGCTATTAAAGTCAACGGAAGGCGAGGATCCAATCGCAGTTTTATTTAAAGATAGCAGTAATCAAAATAACAAAAGGGCAAACCAAATATCGTCGTCAAAACAGGCATGAGGTCGTATGGCAGGCTGCAGGCTGGATAATCCAAAATACAAAGCGGTGATCAAAACCCGGAAGCAAAACTGGAAACACCGTAGACGAAAACAAACAGAAAACAGATGGTAACAAGGAACAGAATAACAAGGTATGTAACGTATGGTAAGGATAGTAATGTCGCAGTGGGGAATGAGCGTGTGTGTGCTGCTTATGAAGTGCGTGCAATCAGTACAGACAGTCCTCCGGTGGTGCGTGCGCAATCAGTCGTGATCAGGAACAGGAGTGTGTGTGTGTTGCATGGCTGGAATTGTAGTCCTTAAACATGGCTGATTGTAGTTCATGGAAGTGTGTGTGAACCAGCGATCTCTGACAACGGAGAGAGCGAGAGAGATCGCTGGCGATCGTGACACAAGGAAGATCGATGCTGAATACAGTAGTCTAGCTTGCTTGCTGATGTCTTGTGCTCTGTCCTCTTGTCAATTGGCAGTATTTACATTTTTAAAGTCTGATTCATTTGCAACATTTAATTATATTTGGCTTTTTTGTAGCTCCTCAATTAAACAGAGAAACAACAGGTTACGTTAAATTGGAAATGAAGATATCTGTAAAAGGCATTCTCATCAACCAACTCCCTATCATTCTCCCTCTGTTTTCAGATAGGATGGGGCGCCAAACCATAGGTTACTAGGGGCCAACTTTGGCCCGCGAGCCCTACTTTGGGCACCTCTGCTTTAAGGTGACTGACTGGCAGGGCTGCGCGATGCGTGAGGCCAGCAAACACGACGTGGCATTGGGTTATGTTGAACAGTTTTCATAATTATACTTGATATATAGATATAGGTCTGTATTTCTGCATACAATTACTTCATCTTGCTAGAGTTTATAGCCTTTCACTTTACTTCAGGACGCATCAATGCCGTTCTGTAGGTCTATTGGAGACATTCATAAACAATCCTAGCAAATCTTATAAATGTTGGAGACATACCCGTTACATAAACGCAGTAAATCTCACTTCAGCACTGTTTATTTCAGAGCACACAAGAAAATCTGTGCTTGAGCAGCGTATATTTGAGGGCGTGCACGAAGTTTTGTGCACGAACAGAAGAAATCGACAAGCAAGCAGAGATTCACACACTCGTATTACATGAATGCGTTCTCGACTTGTAATACTGCGCTCACGACATTTGTCATTGAAATAACGCCATAGATAGTTGAAAGATGTGTATAAAATGCCCACAGACAGGAAGGAAAAGTGGAAGACAACAAGCACTGTATTGCAGTAAGTGTTGTAGTATAACCAGCGGGACAGCAGTGACGTGTGATCTGAGTAATATCTAAGTAAATCTTTATACTGTTTGATGGCAGTATAAAGCTTTAGAGAGAAGTTATTGACAGCTTTGGTAGTATTGGTTTTCGCGTTTTGCTCTTTGTAGACGGTCCCTAAGGATCTGTCTCTGCCGCCTGCACACAGAGTTTAATATAATGCGTCCAGCGCGTAGGCAAAGCTCATTTTTAGGAAAATAAGGTTGTAGGTGATTGTATACATTGCGACAGTTGAAAAGAGGTGCTATTTGTGTAGGAACAATGTTTCGGTCATGAGTTATTGATCCGGAAAACACGACTGCTGCTAACTTTACTGAACTAATCGGCATTCCGGTGTAAATCATGTCCCGTAGACGCTATGCTCTAAAGTGCGAGGGAAAAGCTGTGTTATTTTCCCTACCTGCAAATCTCTTTTCCCTACCTGGAGTGGTTGAGGTTTTTTTCATAAAATACCTGAGAATTACATCCCCAACACGGTGCTGTATTCACGTCATCTCTCTGAAGAGAGCTACACAAATCTACCAGCTTACGACGCGGGATTTGTTGCACGGTTGTTGTTAAAGGATGGATCAATACCCAGTTTATTTGGACCTGCATGTTCTTCCAGTCGTGTTGACTGTAACAAGGTAAATATGGATGTAGTTGTCTGTATTGTGTTTGCTCCGTGCAGCATGTAGCGGTAGCCATTTAGCTTACTGCCAAATGAAACTATTTGTTGGCTTACAATAGTCCATGAAGTGTTCATTATTACTAAATATTTGTTGTTATGATGAAGAATATAGCAATACGCTGTTGTACAACTGCAGGGATGTTTTTCAATATGTTCTGGCATTGGGCTGCTGACACGTAAAGGACATGACGTGGTGACGTGACGTGGTAGCGTCACGGAAAGGAGGTGCTTGGGGAAAAAGACTCGCTCAGACGATTCATATGAGAGTCGGTGGGAAAATGAGGTAAAAATAAATAGATATTATAAGACATCGAAAGTGTTTTTTAACCTTGCATACATATCATCCTGTTGTTTGGGACAACCCACCATATGGGCTCTTTAATAAAGCATGAACACTGATCCTGTTGAACAGAACAAACCAGACAATTGTAAAATGAATAAAATATTCATAACCATTTTTTACATCTAATATGACAGCAATTATAAACATCTGTTTCCCTTAACAGTACTTTGGGAAGATAATGAGACAGCTGAGAATGTGCTTTACTGATGTGATAAGAGTTTCAAAGTCAGGGGTGATGGTGGACAGTGCTACCTGAAGATCGTGTTCTATGCACAACCTGTTCCTTTGCTTTGACTCAAGCTGCACCAAGGAAGAGAAGCCACTTTCATACAAATACGTAGTTCTGAATGGGATGGGTTTGATCGCACTCTGAGATCGCGAAAACTGGGAGAGGCTTACTTCACTGAATTTCTTTGTCAGCGTCTTATCACATGAACGCTCTACGAGCTGACTCTCTATGTTGCTCTGCAACGTGACACTTTCCACGTCAATTCCAAAGAAATCGGTTGAATTAAGAATTTAAGATAATGATGACTGTTAAACGCATCCATCTTTCTTTATTGTGTCCTGGAAGCATCAGGAAAACGTTAAGACAACCAATGGATCCACCAAGGGTTTCACTGAGGTAATTGTTTGGCTTCTTTCTGTATTTGGACAGGGGGGGGGGAATTGTACCCTTTGCCACCCACAAGCACTCAATAAGGCACTATCCAGTTAAACTGCCAAAGTGAGACATCTGGACAAAGAAGTCTTTTTGGAGATGCGGAATAACACTGCATGTGGACGGGATGAGGCGATTGGAGCTGTCCTCCTGGGAGTAGGAGTGGCAGTGTCGTCGCTCTAAGCCGTTGAAAGGTGCACAATACAACAGGATATCACATTGTCTTGTTTGACAAATGGATTCGCTGTGGTGACTGGGGCAAGAGCGGCGCTGAGGAAGTTCAACTCAAAAAGCACTACAGGCTCTTAATTACTACCCTAACACTGTAATCGGATCACTCTAATATAATAATCTCTTCGATTTTCTGCAGAATGCAAATGCGACATGCAATATTGTAAGAATAACCGAACAAACAGTAACATAAGAGCAATTCCAGCGTTTTGGATGTGACATTTGCAGTGAAGACTCAAAGCATTAATTAACAGAGAAAAGGTACACTGTACAAAATCCAACAAATTGTCAGTTTAAAATAGTTAGCGAACATATTTTTGAGCTCAGAGTTGAATCTACTCATAAAAATGATTCAACTGCATGTTTGAAGCTATTTGTTCAATGAAAGTAAAAAATTAAGTTGAGGAGATTTAAATTTTGATTTCTCCATATCTTCAAAAAGTAAAAAGTTGAGTTAACTTAAAATTTTAAAGCAACCGGCTGCAAAGAAATTTTGAGTTTATTAAGCTTCAGTGTTTGAAGTTGTGCCAAATTATTCCGTAAAGTATAATTGACTTGTTGGCGCCAGTGGTGTAGTGGTTAGTGCATCGACACATGCACTACGGTGTTCACAGCGACCCGAGTTCGATTCCTGCCTCGTGGTCCAATGCCGATCCTTCCTCTCTCTCTGCTTTCCTGTCAATACTTTGGTGGCCCAGAAAGGTTAAGTTATTAAAAATACAACAGAAGAAAACGCGCAGCACCCGTCCGCCATCCATCCGCACCAACATTTTTGACCAATTTTTTAAAACCGCACCTGCCCTCAATCTGCTGATTGGGCTCTTTATTTGAATGGCTTATTCCTTTTCATTATTAAATGAATGTTTCTTTATTGATTATTAGAGAATAGAGAATGACTTTAATGTAGACATGTAGTTAATCCAAACGTGCAAGCCAAATCCAGCATTAATTGACGACGCTTTGAAGTGACGCTCACTTGATTTGATTCCTCGGTCCTCGAGTCTTTTCCTTGCGTCCTTCCCTCGCATCCCGGAGGGGTGGAGCTAAGACACGAGGAAAGAAAGCAAGGAAAGGAAATGAGGATGCATAAATAAGAAATGAGAAGCACCCTATAAAGCTGTCAGAATATCAGCAGTGAACTCTCCGATCGGCGCACAGGGACAAAAATAAATAAATCGCCTAAATTAAACGCACTGTACTGTACAATTTTTTGGTACAACCACCCGCCACCCGCCCAAATTTAATTAAAATATTATTTTTCGTCACGTCATCCGCCCGATCCACGGTTTATCCGTGGAGTCCGCGGCTGTAACCGCCAACCACGCATCTCTAACCTCTGATGAATAAAGGGACTAAGCTGAAGGAAAATTAATGAATGAATGAACAATGATAAGCTCTGGACTTTTTTACTCTATATTGATCTAAGAGAGAATCACCCACACATCTAAATGTGTGTTGATATTAGTGCTGCACGAGTAATCATATCGCAATCGCGTCGTCAGCCTATGCGATTACATTACAGCAAATCTTGTGATTATATTAAATAAACGAATGCATTGGTGGACGTAACAAGACATTCATTCTGAGAGCTGTATGACCATTAGAGGATGACATTTTTTCGGGAATCACACAGGTCACAGGATTCCCGCGGGATAGGAGTCATCTTTGCTTTTAATCACGGGATTGGGACGGTACTGGATTAAATAGTTTACGGGAGCAGACGGGAGCAGGAATCAACTAATATGGAGATGACAAAAAAGAAAGAAAATAACCGCCATTTTTGTAGTTTCCTTTTTATACAATTACAATGTAACGCAATTTAAAAAGAACTACATGACCCAGAAGCCATCAGGGCTGGAAGGAGCTAATGCCCGCGGAGTGATGTGATGAATTTTTGTTTTTGCAGCGGTAAGTCAGAAGTAACGACGTCCATTAATGAACAGAACTACTCGGGAAGTCGGAAATATTAATGAAGTTCATGAGAGTAAACTGTGACGGTGATAGCACGTCGTATGCTGCTTGTAAAACATGCTTAATCTTAGTCAAGTACACCAGTGATTCAGGGACGAGCGGTCTGAAAAGGCACACTTGCAAGGCAAGTTCGGGAAAGAATCAGCCAAACAACTTTTTCGTCCATCAAGCGAAAATTGTGGTTGGGTGTTAAGTCTAACCGAGAAAATTGCTCACAACCGTCCTCATAGGTTCAGTGTTTTCATTCAAAGTAAATTATTGAATTAAATTGAAACTAGAAGAATTATTGTATGCATGTATGGTGATGGGTGATGAGGAATATCTGCTGTTAACCTTTCCATGTGCCCAACGTTCTCTTTAAAACCAGAAATATGCTTAATGTTTTCATGTTTATAGGATGCAGATAATGCATATGGCCACGTTTTAAATTAAATCAAATAAGCAGAACCAAAAGTTGTATGTATGTGTATGTGTGTGTGTGTGTGTGTATAATAATATATATAACAAGAAATATATATATATATATATATATATATATATATATATATATATATA
>CAIGQQ010002949.1:3025404-3043590 GCA_903798035.1 Danio albolineatus | reverse complement strand
ATAGATAGATAGATAGATAGATAGATAGATAGATAGATAGATAGATAGATAGATAGATAGATAGATAGATAGATAGATAGATAGATAGATAGATAGATAGATAGATGGATAGTCAGATGGATAGATCGACAGATGGAAAACAGACAGATAGATAGACGGATAGACAGACAGATAGACAGACTGATAGATTGACAGACAGACAGACAGACAGACAGACAGACAGACAGACAGACAGACAGATAGATTCAATATGTTAAATATATTCTTGCCAAAATATGTGTTGCATGTGTGGGTATGCAGACATCATTTGTTTTTTATCTAACGGTCACTTTACAAAATGCAAACTTAACAAAATGCATCTTGAATCTATCCGTAAACATAACTCAACATTCTTACAGTACGTGATTTAAACCACAGCTGTTAGCTAACTCAATACTTCTCAGTTAAAAGTTAAAAGTTGTTTTTGCCTGGCGGTGACTACATAACACACATCAACATATTGACCTGCGCCTCTCATGCAAGCAATGCACGTTCAAACCCGGCATCTGAAATTTCCCAACGGACCATGAAAGAATTTCTTTAATACATCTGACGGATGGAAGAAAAACAGTCAAAACTCACAGCCGGCACACATAAGAAAGTGCATTTTCTCAGTATTACCATAGGTGGGGTCTCATGTGTGGCCTCGACTTTCATTATTCCACATGTGATGTCCAGGAAAGTGTGCCACATGCTACCTCGGGCACACCACCAGAGCCTTCCATCCATCAACACGACGCTAAAGCCCGCTGGCACACGCACAGACACACAGAGGGCCAACGCTAACAACTGTGTTGGATTACGATGACACATTTGTCTCAGAGGAGAGAGCCGCTTTGGGCCGCAGACATCACTTTGAACCAATTAGCAGATTACGGTTGCTGCTCAGTGCTGGTGGGTGGCCGACCATTGCTAACATCCCATTCCTGTTCGAAAAAACAGTCAGCGTTATACAGTGTTTCAACCCGGATTTAAGGCTCGATGACCAACAGGGGACTTTCTGCCCCGCTTGACTTTTATACGAATCAAGCTGATAGAAGAACAATGCTCACCTATAGCTTCCCAATAGCCCACCCAATGCTTGAGACGCAAGTCATTATTTAGAATTAAAAGCACATGTGAAATGTAACACCAACGCCCGGACCGTTTGACCACGAGCTGAAAGCCTATAGTATTTCATAATTATTACAGGTCGTGCCTCGTAGACTGTCCAAAAATATAAAAAAAATTGAGAAAATGATTTATTATGGGCTATAACATCAGACGCTCGGTCCTTTAACGGTCTGTAAAAGTAAACCGGCCAGAATGGTTTTCACTAGCCCTGGATCACTGTGACCAATTGTCTTTTATGACAATATTTGATCTGTTTAAAATAGAAAATCCAAAGGGAGGGGAAGAAATACAGCACTTTTTTTTTTTTGTCTGCGCTAAAGGTGTTTTTAAGCAACGGCTGTGGAAAATCCCTGTGATATCATCACTTCCAATGAAAGCAATCAAATCGCTGAGTTGATGAAAGAAATAAAACATCATGTTTGTAGAGCTGCCACGTGTAAAGGAGCAGAGGCTGATATTTCTTCCAAATTTGTTCATATTCATGTATTTTGCTAATGGAAATCAGCTTCAAACTAAGACGTTTCAGGGTTAAGATTTATAAAATTTGCCTAGAAAACTTCCTAAAAGAGAACTTAGACCAGAATATGTTTTGATTTATGTATTATTGATGGCTATGTAGGCATAATTTGTTATCTAAAATGGTCGATGTAAAACGCACCTTGAATCTATCTGTAAATATAACTTAATATGTGATTTAAACCACAGATATCTGTTAACTTTGCCGGCATGGTGGCTCAGTGGTTAGCACTGTCGCCTCACTTCAAGAATGGAGTCCCAGCTGAGTCAGTTGGCATAAATGTGTGGAGTTTGCATGTGTTGGTGTGGGTTTCCTCTGGGTGCTCCGGTTTCCCCCACAGCGGAATGAACCGCCAACGTATCCAGCATATGTTTTACGCAGCGGATGTCCTTTCACCCAACCCATCACTGGAAAACATCCATACTCATTCACACTCATACACTACGGACAATTTAGCTTACCCTACTCACCTATACCGCATGTCTTTTGAACCGGAGCACCCAGAGGAAACCCACGCCAACAGGGGAACATTCTTGCTGTGAGGCCATCGTGATACCCTAGGTGAATTGAATCAACTAAATTGGCCATAGTGAGTGTGAATGAGTTTGTTTGGGTGTTTCCCAGTACTGGGTTGCAGCTGGAAGGGTATCTGCTGCATAAAACCATGAATGTTGAATGTTACCATCTTAAAAGGGGATTTATTTGGGCCACTGATCACTCCCAAACTATAACAACAAGACATAATATCCCAAGAAATCACCATAAAGGATAGAAAACTCAAGCATACCTGTTTTTTTTCCTCATCGTAGTCACAGTTCAGATCTGCAGATCCGATCATTTGGGATGGAGAGGGAGGTATTCCTAGTTTTATAAGCTCTTCAGCAGCTCACCCTTGTCACCCCTTCACCCTTGCGTTGTCTTAGTTTTCTGTAGATTCTATTGATCCTCCTTCAGTAAACCTCTAAAATGCATTCATTTTCTTGTCGACACAGCGGAATGAACCGCCAACTTATCCAGCATATGTTTTACGCAGCGGATGCCCTTTCAGCTGCAACCCATCTCTGGGTATTATCCACACACACTCATACACTACGGCCAATTTAGCTTACCCAATTCACCTATACTACGTCTTTGGACTTACGGGGGAAACCAGAGCACACGGAGGAAACCCACGTGACCACGGGGAGAACATGCAGACTCTACACAGAAATGCCAGCTGACCCAGTTGAGACTCAAACCAGCGACCTTCTTGCTATGAGGCGATTGTGCCACCCACTGCAGCTGGAAAACAATGTTTTAATGCATTGCAATCGGCGAAGGCGTTAGGAGTAAACTGCAACATAATCATCTTCTGGAAATATTATCGACGATCCATCAGGTAATGTTTTTCCCTCTCTCTCTGTTTAAAATTGTTGGTAAAGCGCTGTCAACAAATATTTTTCCTCCAAACCCCATAAGATGGGACAGCGCATCGGACTAAAGCAGCTGGATTAGTCCAAAAAGGCGTAATACTTTTTGCGGTTGGGCCTGTTTAGTTCGGATCATGTTTTCACCACAAATGAACTGCTCCAGGGTTCGTTGGAAAGCATACCAAGATCACCCTCTTCAAGTAGGTCTCGGTGCACTTTTTTGGTCCACTTTTGGTCCGCACTCGAGTGCGATTGCTGCATTCACACCTGCCTAAACGAACCGCACCGAGAGGGAAATCCAGCTCTAGTGCAATTCAACCAAACTAAATAAGGCAGGTGTGAAAGCACCCTTAATCGATGTGTGTTGAGACAACATAAAAGGAATTGTGTGGAACCCAGCATCTTTGACAGTGAGAAAAGCGGACTACACTGTAAAAAATACCTGGTTCCACACAATCAGTTTGTGTTGGGACAACATGACGGAATTAAGCTAACTTGTTAGTTTTTGGACAAATGAGTTGTCCCCCAAAAAACCTTAAGAATTGTGTTATTTCAACTCATTTTAAATAAGTAGTTTGATAGATGGGGAAAAAAACTTGCTGAAGACTAACATATGACTAGGGCCAGACGGAATCTGCAGACATTTTTTGCTATTTCAACGCAGAATTTTGGTAAAAATTTGCGGATTTATGCGAAATGATTTTGGGAGTATCATAACTAAAACCTTAATATATGAAAAAAGTTATACCTTTTTAACTTGTATTTAATGTTTACAATGTGAATCCAATTAGATCCACTTTAATTGGTAAACAAAGCAAGTCTCTCATATCTCTACAAGACAGAAAATATGACTTTACTAACTATAATGTAAATACATGATATAAATATTTTCATATTAGTCATTATTCATTCATTCATTTTCTTTTCGGCTTAGTCCCTTTATTAATCCGGGGTCGCCACAGCGGAATGAACCGCCAACTTATCCAGCATTTGTTTTACGCAGCGGATGCCCTTCCAGCCACAACCCATCTCTGGGAAACACATCCATACATTCTCATTCACACTCATACACTGTAAAAAATGAATCTTGAGGCTTGTAATTTTCATTAAAAAAATTGATGTGGTCATCAAAAATAATGTGCATATTTTCTTAAAAAATATATATATTCTGGATTTATTATAAAATATTGAGAAGATTTTGCTAATAAAATCAAGATATAAATTTCACTTATTTTTTTAAGCAAACCAGTGCAATTATTAGGCTTAATTTGAGAAACCAATTAAGCTAATAAAATTGAGGAAAGATGGCTTCACCTTTATTTTAAGAAAATTCACTCAATTATGCGAATCTGAATGAGATGTTTGCATTTGAATCTCAACAACGGCAGTGATCAGACGACATTTTGAAGGAGCAGATCGACAGTGAGCATGTTAAGAGGTAAGCATTTACAGTTTATAATTTTTATTGTCCTAAATATGCTAAATATGGAAAGACACATGCTGTTCAAGCTTGTTCAGGAGCTTAGTTTTTGCCATACGCTGTATTCAGGGATACACAGGTATTTTTAACCACTCATTCATATTTTAAGTTGATTTGCTTCAATGTTAATTCTGAATTATATATTAAAATTGAACAAATTACTTGCATTGTAATATTTAACAGCAGTGATCAGGCAACATTTAAGCGGGGTGGACAAACAACAGTGATCTTGTTAAGTGGTAAGCCTAAGCTAAGCTAAGCTAAGTTAGCTTTAGCTATTCAATAAGGTTTATGAACAGATAGTGTTTTTCTATTTCATAAGGTTCCTTCTACAGCATTGATGATGTAATGTAGTGTGTTTATATATAATACTGTATATAAATACTAATATTTGTTTGCTTCATTTTTCAGATTAATGAAGAAAACTGTATTTTCCCAGAATGGGTGCCAAACAGCAGGTATTTTTTATAATGTTGTTAGTTTATTATTGTTGTTGTTGTTGTTCTTTATTATTATTAGGCAATATTACTTATTTCTACACTTTTGTTGCATTTGACCTCACATTAAATCAGGAATAAGACGAGAGATGTCGTCCTCTGTTGCTGGTCTATTTGTATGAAAAAGAGGAAGAGCTCATCGAGGAGTGCAATGTAAGTGTCTTAAACCATTTCAGATATTTATGGTTTTCAAAAAACTGCATTTTATATTGCTGCATTTTTATAAAAAAACAAAAATATAGCTCAAACACTACATTGTTGAATGTAATATTCCTTGTACAGTATAAACATGTTTTTTTATAAACTTATTTCTTTATACACTAGTATACCTTTTGAAAACACCCAGTCCATTATAAGTCAAACTATTTGTGTACTTGTGTTATAGAGTCAGTCAGCAATGTCTACTCAAGCATTTTGGAGAATTACTGTTTACAGAGATACAAAGAAAGGGTTAATTTCCTTAATGTATTTCCTTAATGTATTTTAGTAAACCTTAAAAATTTGAAATTTACAATTGCATAATTTCATAATAATGAACGGAATGTTTATTTTACAGTGTGGGATTGCACAGAGAATTGCTGTCTGCCAGAGGGATGACTAACCATGTGGACTTCTGCATTGTCATGGAGGATGAGCGAGTCATGGCTGGCTTGGAAAATCTAGAATTACTGAACTGGATTTACACAAGTATTCCCCAAATTAAAATCGCCCACAAACAAACTTTATATAACATTTCTGACACAAATTCACAGCTACACCCTTTTGGGGAAATTTACCTGCATTGACTGATTGATTGACTGTGTTGCTAATATTTTGAGATACAGCTTTATACTGGTTTTATGTGTTATGCAATCTAAAATGTGACTATTCCCACAAAAGAAAGTTGACAGAACATTTTTTCCATCACATGGATAAAGATTTTTTTTTCAGAGCTCAACATTGCTGTAAATTTTAAATAGATTTGTTTAACTAATTGTACCATTTTGTTATCAGTGGAACATGTAATAAAATGATATTTGACAAAAATGCATTGTGTATGTATTTAATTATAAATTATATATTTTACATTTTTTTAATAAGTAATTTTCATTAATAAATATGAGTAAATGGTGGTGGATTTGCTTAAATTATAAAAGCACATTCCACCAATAATATTGAAATCATCATCTATCCCTCAATAATACCTAGTAATTTTCACATGATTCATTCAAGTGGTTTTTGCTAAAAAAATAAACATGAGTAAATTGTGGTGGATTTGCTTAAATTATAAAAGCACATTCCACTAATAATATTAAATTTATCATCTATCACTCAAAACATTTAGCAATTTTCACATGATTCATTCGAGTAGTTTTTGCTAAAAAAATCAAGTATTGAAAACTACTTAAAAATAATGCGTGCAATAGTGTTACCACTATTTTTTTAAGTAAATAGCACATAAGATTTTTTACAGTGTACACTACGGACAATTTAGCTTACCCAATTCACCTGTACCGCATGTCTTTGGACTGTGGGGGAAACCGGAGCACCCGGAGGAAACCCACGCAACCACGGGGAGAACATGCAAACTCCACACAGAAATGCCAACTGGCCCAGCCGGGGATCGAACCAGTGACCTTCTTGCTGTGAGGCGAACGTGCTAACCACTCGGCCACCGTGGCGCCCATTAGTCATTATTATTACTGAAATTAATTTCAAAACTGAATAAATATGAATTTCCAAACATTTACACAAGTAAATAAACAGAATCAACGTTGGGCTAAAAATCTGCGGAAATCTGCGTAATTCTGCGTGCGCAGATTCTGTGTGGGCCTACATATGAACTCATTAATAAATGTATCTGGTTTACTTTGTGAACCATGTGATTTACAGTTCTGATGAAGTGTGAATCATAAATAAGCCCAACAAACACCTATTTTAAGACCATTTACTTTACTCCTGCAGGACTCCATGGTATTAAACAGGGATGGACAACATTAAGCCGTTTCCGTGATCCAGGAGCATTATATGGGCCACTTTGTTAGTGGTCTGTCATGTTAACGGCCTTAGACATTTTATATTCTTTCGTCTACTCGTAACCTGTCTGCCAGAAACACAAGAGCTCAGTCTCTATGTTTTATTAACATGTGAGGCCGTTAAGCCAATCCTGAAACGACTATTGAGAAGAAAAGGAAAATAAAATGCAAGTTGGTTATTTTTAACATAAGAGCCCTGGGTGGATAAGCTAATAAATGTCATCATAGATAAAGTCACAGATATACAAAACGTATAAATCTACCGAGACTTTTAAAGAAGACGGTTATTAGATGGTTTATAAATATGCCAAAAAAAAAATGTCAGGCATATATAGGATAAGTGTAATTTGATGACATTTTAAAAGGCAGTGCAGCCCCAAAATACTTTTATCATTGTTATACTCCACCACTATCCTTCAAAACACTGTGCTTTACCCTTTTAAAATACAATATTTTGACAAAAATTATTTGAATGATTAACACAGACATTTGTCTTGCATTTAATATGCATTTTATGCCTATATATTCTCAGGCTGTATTAAACTAAATCATAGCAGACATCTGTATCGGCCCATAAATGCTAAATGCTCATTATAAGGTTGATAAGAAAATTTGGTTGATGTTTTAATGTCAATAAACGATCACATCCAGCAGGCTCATGTCATCAGACGTTAATATTAGGTTAGATTTAGGTTGTGATGTTGGGTGACCAAAAATCCATTATACATTATTGTGGATTTTACATTAAAAATCCAAAAATACATTATTTTGACGTCCAATAATAATGTCAAATGATGTTGATATTTGGTTGTTTTTAGGTTGCCTTGGTAAGTGACCAAAATCCAACATTGAGCCAACATCTTCAACCAACGGCATATTAATGTCAAATACTGACATTTATTCATCAGGTATGGCGACCAAAATCCAAAGTCCGATAGACATCATAGTGGTAACATTCACACAGCATTAAGCTGTAACATCATTAGACATATTTAGTTGTTATTAGGTTGTATTGAAAAAGGACCAAAATTAAACTTTGAGCAAACATCTTAAACCAACGTCATGCTGATGTCAAATACTGACATTTATTCTTCTGATATAGCAACCAAAATTCAACCTCTGTTAGACGTCATAGTGGTAACGTTCACACAACATCAAGCTGTAACATCATTAGATGTTTATATTTGGTTGTTTTTAGGTTGCGTTGGTAAGTGACCAAAATCTAACTATGAGCCAACATCTTGAACCATTGTCATATTGACGTCAAAAACTGACATTTATTTGTCAGGTATGGCAACCAAAATCCAACGTCTGATAGATGTCATAGTGGTAACATCCACACAACGTCAAGCTGTAACATCATTAGACGTTGATATTTGGTTGTTTTTAGGCTGTGTTGGAAAGTGACCAAAATCCAACGATGAATCTTAAACCATCATTATACTGATTCAGACACCAACCCGATTTTCATTTCCACCCAAAATGCAACATTACCACAACATTAGGGTACCACGTCAATTTGACATCATGAAGTCCTGTGCCTGCCGGGCAGCTTCTTTGTGTTCTGCATTTTATGTTTAAAAATAAAATTAATTATCTTCTATTTTTGCCTTGTAATCAGAATTCATATCAACATTTGGTAACACTTTATTTTGATGGTCCATTTGTTGAATTTAAGTTACATTGCAACTAAGCCTCATTAGACTGTAAGTAGACTGTTAGGTTGGGGTTAGGGGTAGGGTTAGTGTAAGTTGACATGTACTTGCAAAGTTTCTTATTGTCAGTTAAATGTCTGTTGAATGTCAGTATCAACAGATATTAAGCAGACAGTCTACTAATACTCAAATGGACCATCAAAATAAAGTGTGACCCAACATTTCTAGTCATCGGTTGTAATTAAGTAAACAGACATCATTCACATCAGTATGAATCAGAGCTGTAAACAAAAGATCAGGCAAATGCTTGTAATACAAAATACATTCTTTAATCTGCTTAAATCACTGTAAATACACAACAAGACATAACAGCACTGATACAACAGAAACAAAAAAGGACTAACCCAGGCCCATATGGGAATCTGATATATGGCCATATATGAACATATTTATATGAAATCGTAGCTAATATATTTGAACATATATGTACATGTTTGTAATAATAACAAAAATATACTTGAAGTCAGAATTAATAGCCCCTTTGATTTTTATTTCTTTTTAAAATATTTCCCATATGATGTTTAACAGAGCAAGGAAATATTTTTTCTTCTGGAGAAAGTCTTATTTGTTTTATTTCGGCAAGAATAAAAGCAGTTTTTAATTTATTAAAAACCATTTTAAGGTCAAATATTATTAGCCCCATGAAGCAATTTTTTTTCAATAGTCTACAGAACAAACCATCATTATACAATAGCTTGCCTAATAACCCTAACCTGCCTAGTTAACCTATTTAACCTAATTAAGCCTTTAAATGTCACTTTAGTAAAATATTATGTTATGTCTTCATGGCAAAAAGAAAAGAAATCAGAGACTAGAAATGAGTTATTAAAACTATTATGTTTAGAAATGTGTTGAAAAAACCTTCTCTCCGTTAAACAGAAATCGGGGAAAGGGGGAATTCAGGGGGGCTAATAATTCTCACTTCAACTGTATGTGACATTTTGAAATATACATTTTAGATACGCGAAATCCAAACGTGTGTTTGGAGTTTATGTGATTTGCATATAGTGCCATATATCAGATTTCCATGGGGAAAAGCAGACATCAAACATATACAACATACGCTATTGTGAAGAAACATGGTTTGGAAATAATTTAATAGAAATAGTTCTGGGTGGGGATTTTCATATCTGCGGTGTAAAAAAAAATGAATTAGAGGAAACAGATAAAACACCATGCAATGACAAGTAAAAAAGTTTTTTAAAAAAATGAAAAAAGTGTTTTCTGCTACTTTATTCACCCCCTCTGTTCCTTTTAACCAATATATACATGATATACAACTTTTTCTTAAATACATTTTTGAATTTTTAGCATTTTTATTTACAATATAAGAGCTTATTAGTTTTTTTTATTTGTATTTTTTTATATTCTAGCTAAAAGCCGGTATAAAATTTCTACAGAGCAAAAGTATGGACTATGATTCATGAAGTCATAAAAGCATTTGCACATTCACTGAACAGCATTCAATCTGTAAACAACCTTCCTCGATAATCAGAACTGATTTAGTATTTCTGATCTAATTCATGACTATTGAGTAAATCTAATGATCAGATTCCTAACGTGTGGCTGCCCTGAACATATATTCTTCTGTTTGGGTTTTATGCGTCACACAAGCAAACTCAAAAGTGCACTTTCAGAAGGGCAGACGTGTGAAATTTTGTCTACAAAAATAAAGAAAATTAAAACTGTTCTCCATTTTCATAAAATTATGATAATGAAAGAGACCCGATGTGTATTAATGTAACATAAATACTACACCGTATAAAGCGGTGAGTTGACTTTACTCAAAAAAAATAATAATAATAAAGTTGTTGCTTTTAAAATGATGAGTTGATATTACTCTAAAAAAATGAGAAAACCTGTTGCTTTTAAAGTGAGTAGTTGAGTTAACATAGAAAAAGTGAGTAATCATGTAGCAATAATTTGATTAGGTAAATGAACTATATGCACAATTGTAAAAATTTACTTAAGTCAACTCAACTTTTCCAAGACGTAACTGATTTTCTCAATGTTTTTAAGCGATGAGTTGACTTTACTCTTAAAAGTGAGAAAACCTGTTGTTTTATAAGCGATTAGTTGAGAGAATATAATAAAAGTGAGTAATCTCCTTGTATTAAAATGATTAGGTAAATGAACTATGTGCATAATTGTAAAAATTAAGACAACTCTACTTTTCCAAGATGCAACTGATTTTCTCAATGTTTTTTAAGTGATAAGTTGACTTTACTCTAAAAAGTGAGAAAACCTGTTACTTTTAAAGTGATTAGTTGACTTTGCATAATAAAAAGCGAGTAAATTTGTTGCATTAAAATGATTAGGTAAATAAACTGTGTGCATAATTATAAAAATTAAGTCAAGTCAACTCAACTGTTCCAAGACACAGCAGATTTTCTCAGTGTTTTAAAGCGATAAGCTGACTTTACTCTAAAGGAAGTGAGAAAACCTGTTGTTTTTAAAGTGATTAGCTGAGTTAATATAAAAAAAGTGAGTAATTTTGGTGAATTATTAGGTAACTGAACTGTACATAATCATAAAAATTACGTCAACTCAACTGTTCCAAGACAACAGATTTTCTCAGTTTTTAAAGCGCTAAGCTGACTTTAAAGAAATTGAGAAAACTTGTTGCTCTAAAAGCAGTTGAGTTAACATAATAAAAGTAATTTCGGTGAATGAAAATGATTAGGTAAATGAACTCTTGCATAATTATAAAAATTAATTTAAGTCAACTCAACTGTTCCAAGATGCAACAGATTTTCTTATATTTTGAAGCGATAAGTTGACTTTACGCTAAAGAATGTGAGAAAACTTGTTGCTTCATAAGCGATTAGTTGCGTTAACATAATAAAAGTGAGTAATCTCCTTGTATTAAAATGATTAGGTAAATGAACTATGTGCATAATTACAAAAATTAAGTCAACTCAACTTTTCCAAGACACAACAGATTTTCTCACTTTATTAAAGCAATAATTTGACTTTAGGCTAAAGAAAATTAGAAAACTTGTTGCTTTAAACGCGATTAGCTGAGGAAACATAATAAAAGTGAG
The DNA here is from genome assembly GCA_903798035.1 of Danio albolineatus. Lineage (NCBI taxonomy): Eukaryota > Metazoa > Chordata > Actinopteri > Cypriniformes > Danionidae > Danio > Danio albolineatus. The sequence goes on along the minus strand of CAIGQQ010002949.1, from coordinate 3,031,761 downwards.
TAATTTTGTTGCATTAAATGATTACTGTAGGTAAATAAACTATGTGCATAATTGTAAAAATTAAGCTAAGGCAACTCAACTGTTCCAAGATACAACAGATTTTCTCAGTGTTTTGAAGCAATAAGCTGACTTTAAATAAAATTAGAAAACTTGTTGCTTCATAAGTGATTAGTTGCGTTAACATAATAAAAGTGAGTAATCTCCTTGTATTAAAATGATTAGGTAAATGAACTATGTGCATAATTACAAAAATTAAGTCAACTCAACTTTTCCAAGACACAACAGATTTTCTCACTTTATTAAAGCAATAATTTGACTTTAGGCTAAAGAAAATTAGAAAACTTGTTGCTTTAAACGCGATTAGCTGAGGAAACATAATAAAAGTGAGTAATTTTGTTGCATTAAATGATTACTGTAGGTAAATAAACTATGTGCATAATTGTAAAAATTAAGCTAAGGCAACTCAACTGTTCCAAGATACAACAGATTTTCTCAGTGTTTTGAAGCAATAAGCTGACTTTAAATAAAATTAGAAAACTTGTTGCTTCATAAGTGATTAGTTGCGTTAACATAATAAAAGTGAGTAATCTCCTTGTATTAAAATTATTTGGTAAATGAACTTTGCATAATTATAAAATTAAGTTAAGTCAACTCAACTGTTCCAAGGTACAACCGATTTTCTTACTTTTTTTTAAAGCGATAAGTTGACTTTACTCTTAAAAAAGTGAGAAAACCTGTTGTTTTTAAAATGATTAGTTGAGTTAACATGATAAATTGAGTAATTTCGTTGCATTAAAATGATTAGGTAAATGAACTATGAGCATAATTGTAAAAATTAAGTTAAATCAACTCAACTGTTTCAACAGATTTTCTCACTTTACGTAAAATCAACTTGTCGCTTTTAATGAAACAGGTTTAAATAAAGTAACTAATCGCTTTAAATATTAAAGTGGTTATGTAATAAAAAATGTGCATGGAATATTTTACTGACAAAACAAAAACAAATCAGAGCATTCAGATTCGAGAAGACACTTAAACCATCAATGCCGGCACTCTGTCATTGGAAAATATGGCTTGTAAATCAATGAAACCTCCAGAAAAGATGCTCGGAGTGCTTCCACACACTGAGCATCCTCCGCTTCGCTTCATTCCCGTCCCAAACCCACCCTGTTCTGGCACACATTCATCTGCATCTCACCCTTTATCACAGCTGAGTAAGTACTGGAAAAAAGGAGTCCTCGTCCCCTCCTCTCCCAGCGGGACGCAGGGGCCCCAAGGTGCGGCTTGTTTTGTATGGAATGTCCCCTCTTAGATCCTCTGGCACACGTGCAGCCTGGACCTGGAGAAGGAGGTGGCGTCTTTCCATACCTTGCAGGCTAGTCCTTTGGCACAGTCGCAGCGCTGGAAGATCTCCAGGCCGTGGGAGCCTTTTTTGCGCTGTTTGGTGCAGACTTCACCCTGCCGCAGGACGGGCTTGCAGATTTTTGTCCAGAAGTGGCGGGCGCAGCAGTAGCCCTCCGAGCAGTCGGACGATCGTAGACAAGGGTCACCTTCGTGACCTACAAGTGAATGGAGAAAAATGAAATGGAGTGTATTGCTGGGTACCATAAGTACGAAGTGTTGACTTCCTCTATAGCGTCACTGTAAATAATGTAAATAATAATAATAATAATTAACAGTGTTTTGTGATTCACAAGTGCTTTCTGTTTATTTACGGTTGTAAATTGCATTATGGGATGTTGATCTCATTTGTAGGTTGTAGGTAGCTACGCGACCATCAACTGTTTTCTCAGAAGATGACAAGCAGTGTGACGCGCTCGCGCCTTCCAGACATGCTCAGTGAATGGATTACACAAGCGCACCTTGAGTCACATGACAAAACATTGCTGTCACTCTGAAACTAGTTTTATTTATGGAGAAAATGACAAAGCACTGCAGTGTTTGGGTGTTCTGCGTTTGTCTAAGATAAACACTAAACAATAAATTATTCATTCATTTATTATTCTTCGGCTTAGTCCCTTTGTTCACCAGGGGTCGCCACAGCAGAATAACCTGCCAACTTATCCACCATATGTTTTAAAAAGCGGATTCCCTTCCAGCTGCAACCCTCTATTGGGAAACACCCATTCACACACATACACTTTTTTTTACTGAAGCTGATCGGTCAGTTCTTGTCATGTGACTCGAGGTGCGCTTGTGGAATCCATTCACTGAGCACGTCTGGAAGGCGCGAGCACGTCATGCTGCTTGTGCGGACACCTCCATTGGAAATGACGAACTTGCACGAACTCTGGAAAAGACGTGATATGCGAACAGCCCCTAAAAGGCCGCCATTATCTGCTATCTCCAACAGTTGATCTTCTTGCACAGCCATGGTGGATTCACCTGATTAGCAGACAAATGGGTTGCGAATCTATTCCTTGGCAGTTCGTGGGTCCTTCACTGGGCTTTTTCCACTTAGTAAAGAAACTTTGCAAAGACGTCTGTTTCTTACTCATTTTGCTGCTTGTGGGTTGAATTTAGGTACGCAAGTGACCGAGATGTAATCGAGAGAATACTGTCATTTTTCAAAATAAAATACTTTTCAAAATAAAAGATTGTTCAGAGTAACATAATAAATAAATGCGACCCGGTGGTTGAGGTGTATAAGACATAATATTTAGAGAAATAAGTCGATCACACTTTATTTTGATGGTCCGTTTGTTGAATTTAAGTTACATTGCAACTAATTCTCATTAGATTATAAGTAGACTGTTAGGTTGGGATAAGGGTTGGGGTTAGGGGTAGGGTTAGTGTAAGTTGACATGTACTTGTAAAGTTTCTTATAGTCAGTTAAATGTCTGTTGAATGTCAGTATCAACAGATATTAAGCAGACAGTCTACTAATACTCAAATGGACCATCGAAATAAAGTGTTAACAATAAGTTTGTAAAATAACAGAAAACATACTGGTGGTTTAATACGAGCATAATATACAACACCAACCCAGACAATATACCGGTATCACTTTAAACTATTAAAAATGTTCAAAAAAATCATCTTTTTGAACTTTTCAAGGTTAAAAGTTGTTTGATGAAAGATCAAGGTCCCATAATGCAATTCATAAGCAATAATAAATGAGGAAAAATAAAAACATTAATCACAAAATATGGAAAATTGCTAATTTATGCATATTTTTTTACAGTGTAATAACTAGGTCGACACAAAATCTGTGCGCACAGAAATCTGCATAGTCGTGAGCCCATCATTCAACCTATTTATACACTCATGTACATGTCTGTCAGTGAGTCGATCTGTTCTTATATTCATTTCAGTAGTAATATTGAATAATACGCAAATTTTTATATGGATTTAGAACAGTTTGTAAAGTCCTATTTTCTGTCTTTTTGTAGATACAGTATATGAACAACTTGTCATTTAAAACCTCAGGGTGAATATTTTAGGTCAAATAAGCTTGGATTTAGAGAAAGAAAAGGCTAAAAAATATTTAATTAATAATGAATAATAATATAAAACTAATAAAATAAAGGGGCGACACAGTGGCCCAGTGGTTAACACTGTTGTCTAACAGCAAAAAGGTTGCTTGTTCCCGGCTGTGGCAGTTGGCATTTCTGTGTGAAGTTTGAATGTTCTCCCCGTGTTGGCATGTGTTTGGACTGTGGGGGAAATGGAGTACCCGGAGGTCAATTGGATGAACTAAATAGGTGAATTGGATTAGCTAAATTGGCCTTAGTGTATGTGAGTGAATGGGTGTTTCCCAGTACTGGGTTGCAGCTGGAAGGAAATCCGCTTTTTAAAACATTTGTTGGATAAGTTGGCAGTTCATTCCGCTGTGGCGACCCCTGGTGAACAAAGGGACTAAGCCGAAGGATAATGAATGAATGAATAATTTATTGTTTAGTGACTTCTATAAAATGCTGGAGTTCTCCACTTATTTACTTTATATACAGATCGGCCTCCATCCAACAGCCATGTGATTTTGTTTCCCCCTTGTCCCTTATTTCACTCACACACACTGTACGTCACATTATGAAAACCACATCTGTTACATGTGCAAACTGCAAAACTCTTACGCACACGTTTTATCTCTCATGCAAATATTCAGGACAGCGCTCAAGTGAAATAAAGATAATCAAGTGCAACCAAATACGTCACTGTCACAGATACGCATCGATAACATAAACAAATGCAAAGCAGCCGGAGCTCGTCTTTCTAACAATAGCACAGCACGAAAAAAGCAGAACCACCGCAGAACTGCAAACCACAGCCAATGCTTTTGACAATGTATTTGATGAGAAAATAGACCCTCTCACGCTGTAGTCTAACCGCTAAAGCATTTTGTGTATTGCGTTATACGAGGCCTGCATATAGAACGAGTGTTGGCGGGCCTGGTTTGAGCAAATCATTTCCTGATCCAGTATATTAAGTAATTGGCCCATTTGTAGAGAACCTGATATGCTTGGCTAACAGACTGCTTTACTCTTCAAAGGGACAATTAGCGAAGCAAACATTTATTATACATATAACATAAATGGTACTTAGTCATGCAAGGTTTTTTTTTCTTTCTTTGTGTGTGTGTGAAACAATACGACATGAAAGCTTTTCCTGAGAAAATGCTAACACAGAAAATAGCCTTCCTGTAACAAAACCACAATTTCCTGACTCTTTCTTCCCTGCTTTTGGAGTCATGATGTAAGAGGACTTCAGCGTCCACCTGGTTTGTTTGCGTGTGTGTATTTTGTGACAATGAATAATAGTTCCTTATTTATCACTGGTCGCCACAGTGGAATGAACTGCCAACTATTCCAGCATATGTTTTACTCAGCAGATGCCCTTCTGGCCGCAACCCTGTACTGGGAAACACCCATACACAGTCATTTACACTATGGCCAATTTAGTTTATTCAATTCACCTATACCGCGTGTCTTTGGACTGTAGGGAAACCGGAGCACCTGGAGGAAACCCACACCAACATCGGGAGAACATGCAGACAGTAATGCCAACTGACCCAGCCGGGACTCGAACCAGTGACCTTCTTGCTGTGAGGCGACAGTGCTAACCACTGAGCCACTGTGCCGTCTGACAATTAATCAGCATAGAAATAATTACAATAAATACAAATCTATATTGTTTTCCTAATAACTATGGAAAAGCATCATCATATTCTATGCTATACAACATTTAAACGTGTCTCCACACAGTATGAAAATGTCTTCTGTGGTTGTTTTTCTATGTTTATGCTTTAGTATAGCATTGTGGGATCTTAATCTCTGCCAAAGCCATAAAGTGGCTTTTATTTGTGCTTTTTGTAGTTCAATAGTTTATGACTTAATAAATCGTATGTGTTGGTTATGTGTATTATAATACAAAAACAGGGAATAAGGTGCCAGTGCTGATATTTTCTTATACATCTTATGTATATTTTTTCCTATATAAAATATATTTCTATATTGCTTCTTAAGTCGGGTGTCACAGTGACACAGTGGGTAGCACGATCCCCTCACAGCAAGAGGGACGCTGATTCGAGCCCCAGCTGGATCAGTTGATATTTCTGTGTGGAGTTTGCATGTTCTCCCCGGATGTTCCAGTTTTCCCCACAGTCCAAAGACATGCGGTCTAGGTGAATTGAATAAACTAAATATGCCATAGTGTATGTGTCTGCATGTGTGAGTGTATGGGTGTTTTCCAGTGATGGGTTGCAGCTGGAAGAGCATCCGGTGCGTAAAACATGTGCCGGATAAGTTGGCAGTTCATTCCGCTGTGGCAAACCCTGATGAATGAAGGGACAATGCCGAAAAGTGAATGAATGAATGAATATCTTATATTTTTACATTTATAATTTAAGAATTTATTTTTAACACATTAAATATATTTTGGATATTTTTGGATATAAAAAAATATCTGATGTCAGCAAAAATGTCAGCAAAATCACCTGTTATGTCATCACTTTAGACATTACACTAGAGCAGGGGTGTCCAAACTCAGTCCTGGAGGGCCGGTGTCCTGCAGATTTTAGCTCCAACTTGTCTCAACACACCTGCAAAGATGTTTGTAGAAAGCCTAGTAGCAGCTTGATTAGCTAGCCCAGGTGTGTCTGATTGGGATTGGAACTAAACTTTGCAGGACACTGGCCCTCCAGGACCGGGATCGGACATCTCTGCACTAGAGAATCAATCAAATACTACCTCTATAGTGACGTTTGTGAATTTGCAATGGTTTCTGCTGTTCTAACGTCAGCTTTCTCATACAAAGGGACACTATGGCAAAGGCTCTATGACAACATTCTTGAACTCTGAAGGCCCCAAAACGGCGTGGGTCCTTAAAATCTTCCTAACTAATATATATATATATATATAT
>CAIGQQ010002949.1:2990312-3025304 GCA_903798035.1 Danio albolineatus | reverse complement strand
TATATATATATATATATATTTTTTTTTTAGGAAGTCATTTTGTTTAATTATACAGTTCAATTTTACAAATCAAAAGCTGTCAAGACAGATTTTGCATCCCATAATGCAGTTTGAAAGCGTAATTAAACAGTCAACATCAGTGAATCATGAATCACCTTTTTTACATTGCATTATCATTTTTTATTTACCTGAGCTTTCTTTTTTTTAAAATAATAAATATGCATAACAAAACACTTATTTATTTACTGCATCTCATTTAACACTGACGTTTACTCATGAATAAACAGAAGAGTCCATAAATTACAATAAGTGGCCTTCAGGCTGCCTCAAATGTATCTTGTGTGGTGTAATTTATGTTTGAGCGTGACTGTTCTGTCAGCCTGCAGTGAGAACACAGAGGTGTGGGAACAGCAGTGCATTGTGGTCCGTCTAAACAGGCCTCCCCGCTGTGGTTTAGTCTTCAAGATATACGAGCTGCGTGTAGTTACAGCCAAATCTGTGGCCTGCAGTCCCTCAACACATGCGTGCAACCACATCCAGTGAATCAACTCATTGCAGACATAGTTCATAAGTGAGTACCAATATGAAACACTCTTTGCCGTTTCAGACCGCACACACAGTCTCTGAACTGACGCTCATGTGCTTTGGTAATACAGATTTGATGAAAAAGGTATATCTTAACATGAGGTGCAAGAAGGTTTTTCAGATTAGGGATGATATTCTTCTTTTTGTGAGTCAAATTTTTATTTTTAATTATTCCCTGTTTATTTATGCTTTTAAATTGCATTATGGGACCTTGATCTTTCTTCCAACAACTTTTAACCTTGAAAAGTTACAAAAAAAAGTCACTATTATGAACTTTTTTAATAGTTTAAAGCGATATATTGTCTGGTAGAAACAGAACAAAAACCTTGTAATAAACTGCCAGTCCATTTTCTGTTTATTTTACAGACTAATTTATCTATTTACTAGTTTTTATACATTGTATTGTTTCAAACTACTAAAATGTCAATAAAAGTCTCTTTGTTAAAACTGTAGAGTTAAATTTTCAACATTAAAAGTCGACAGAGCAAAAAAAATCACATTCGATTTCAATGTTGTGCCATTGTAAGTTGCTCACCTTTGAGAGAGATCTTGGCCTGAGGTTTCCCGTTCTTCTTCCAGTTCTTCTCTTTGATGGAAAACTTGTTGTGCTCATCCATTGAGGATTTGTGTGAGGACAGGACGCTCTCTGAGATCGGGATGCAGACGTCTAAAGAAAGACAACCAAAAACAAATCCACTGTAACTTTAGGTTAGTTTGAAGACATCAGGAGTATGTGTATGTCAATTACACGAGCGTACAGTTGCTGCAGCGGTTTCCCGGGCAACACATGTTGTCTCGGTGGCAACGCTTCTTCCTCCGGCGGCAGGACAGGCAGCGGGATGGCGCGTGTTGAGGACTGTGGCAGTACGTCCCCACCACACACTCTTTATCACTGCTGCATGGATAACCCTGAGAAGCAGACGAAAACATCAGCTGTGGCTCTTTTCCACACGGAAATAAAATGATTTGTTGGATTTACAAGTGTTTTTGTTGAGGTAACTGGTTGCAAGTAATTTATATGGACTCAATTTAAACAAACAAAACTCAATTTAGTAACGTTCAACTTAACTTATTTTGTTTAAATTCAACCCATATAAATAGTTTGCAACCAGTTACCTCAAAAAAAATATTAAATCCAATTATTCATATTTTTCAACGCAGCTTGTTTGCAACACAAAACTCATTATTAAAGAGATAGTTCACCAAAATAAATAAAAAAAGAACTACCCATTTTGGAAACCATTGACTTCTAAAGTTGTGTTTAAAAAAAAAATTCAATGGCAACCGGTTTTTAACATTTTTCAAAATATCTTTTTTTTTTACTTCCAGTGAAGAAAGGTTTCTTCTTTAGGTTTTTTTTCCTTCACTTCATCAATTGGTGAAGTTTTTTTTTCCTCGCCACTGTCTCCACTGGCTTGCTTGGATTGGGACTTGTGGAGTTGTGCATCGATGGATTTGCTCTTCAGTGTTTGGACTTTCAGCAGTGAAATTTAAACCACACTGAACAGAATTTCAACCCTGAAAGTTGAACTTTACTAGAACTTCTATGTTAAGCTGCTTTGACAGTTCTACACCTCCGTCATTGAATCAATCATCTGCACTTCAATTACTGTCTGGTTTAGCTCAGCTACCAAATCTGACCTTCGAAGACTACGTCGAATAGTTCGGACTGCTGAGCGAATCATTGGTACAACCCACCCTACTCTCCAAGAACTGTACTTATCCAGAGCGAGCAGAAGGGCTGCCAAAATCACTCTGGGCACCTCACACCCAGCACACTGCCTCTTTGAACTGTTACCTTCTGGTCGACGCTACAGAACATGAACACTTGATGATAATAATCGTGGAACCAACATCACTACTTGCTATACACCTTTTACACACACATACACTTATTTAACAACACACTTTACATGCTAATTTGCACGTAACAGCTGTACATTTAATGTTGTATAAAGTAATACACCTGTACATACACTTGTCAAATTGTATATTTGCATTTAACATTTACTTCTATTTTTTGAATATATTTATTATCTGTTTTTTGTCCTGTCTCTGTAATTCTGTTGCACTGTAGAAGCTCTGTCACCAAAACAAATTCCTCTTATGTGTGAACATACCTGGCAATAAAGCTCTTTCTGATTCTGATTCTGACACAATCTACATGTAAATGCGCTATAGAAATAAACCTGAGTTGACTTGAATGAATTGAAGAAAGAAACTCCAACAGGTTTGGAACAGAGGTTAAGCGATGACAGAATTTTAATTTTAGTGTGAATGGTCCCTTTAAAAGGTTACATGTAAGGATTTGTAAGTATTAATAACACTTATACATATAGACAATTTCAATGTAGTGATGCCATTGGTCCATAAACATTTCCTGCTAGTTGTCAAACTACTTTAGTAACTGTAACAGGAGGCAATTCAATCATATCTCAACATTAAAACAGCTGTCATAATATTATTTATCAACAGGTTGACCTTTTAGGATTCTTGGAAACTATAGAAAATATAAAACAGACACATGTTAGGTTTGTTATTGTTTACATCCCTCAAATTGGTCTATAGAGATTCACTAGACCATTTTAATGTGGTGAGGTCACTGGCCCATGAACATTTCCTGCTAGTTATCAAACTATTTCATAAATGTAACGAGAAGCAATTCATAACTTAATGTTAAAACAGCTATCATAACATTATTTATTAATATGAGGCTCTTTTTGGATTCTTGGAAGCTTTAGAAATTAAAAATGTAAAGCAGGAAACACATTGGGACCATTGTTTTTGTTTACATCCCTCAAAATGGTCTAAAGGCACATGCTTGAGCATGCATCGCATGAATGAGCATATTTTACCTCCCTCATTTCAGCCAACGCCAATGTAACCATTATCTTACTAACTAGTAATATGCAACAAATTAGGAGGTTTTTTTAGGTCATGAAGTCAGAAGAAAAATCACTATGCACTCTTGTTATTTTCTATGTATGGTTTTTTTTGTTGCAATTTTTATAGTACTTCCCAGTCATTTCTCCCATAGGCAACTGAATCTGAATAATAAACGTCAAAAAACAGTCAAACTACTTGCTCTACAAACAACTTCCCGACTATTCTTAAAAAGTAGAATAATATATTAAGAGAAGATACGTTTACAAAATAAAGCAGCACAACAAGCTCTTTTTAAGGTCTAAAAATCAATGAAGTGACCAGAAGTCTCGGGCAAAAAGATTCCAGTGGCTGCGTCCGCTCGTTCTTGAAAAATGAGGTCACTATTGCAGTGCTTGTTATAAACCATGTAGCTGTGCACTACCTTATTTTGTAAAAATTAATTTGCCCTCAAAATCTTTATCCAACCCAGGCTCACTCTGATTACATACCCCAATATACATTTTTGGAGATCGCCAAATATGTCACTGGAGGTACGTTATTTTGCAGTATTTGTTTTCGCGAATACCGCGAGGCCGAGCGTCACTCGTGCCTGCTCTGCTCGCGTAAAATCCAGAGGCCACTCTCGACTGACTGACTGCCTGACCGAACGACTGACCAACCCTCCTACTTTCCTAAACCCAACTAATAGTGTATTCAAAAGTACTTATTGACCAGCGCTCATCCTCTTTTCTAAACCCAACCGACAGTTTTAAAAAGCAATCCAGAAAAAGAAAAAATGATTTTTTACCACGTTTTCAGATTTTACCACAATATCACCCTGTTATTTACTTGTTTATTCTATTTTTTGGCTTTTGTTTTGGTCTTATGCCCTTCCTGAAACCATTCTTTGCTGGACTTTGCTCGTTGACTCAAGTCTGCCAAAATATGCGGCAAGCCACTGGACAAACTGGTAACAGCGGAAAAGCCATCCACATAGATGTAAGCAGTCAGCTGGTAAGCGTGAAAGGGAATGGCGTCATACCGCCTCATAGCTTTTATTTTTAAACACGAATTGCAGCCTTATGTACCTCTGACTACATACTTAGCAATCTTCAGAAATGTATATAGGGGTACATTTTCAGAATGAGCCTATGTTGTGTTCATCATAGCATTCCCTCCTCTGTCGAAACGACTTTTAATTAAAAAAAAACTTTACCTACTGTATGCAGCATGCACTTCGCTGCAATATGGTTGCTGCAATACTCTTATTATGACATTGATATTTTTCAATACATTTTGCACTGCAAATAAAGCTGCAGTCATATTTACAGTTGTTTTGCAAATTTTCAAGCTCAAAATCAACACAATTAGGAATTTCCCCACACACATTTCATAACAGATTCAAGTTCATGCTGTTCTGCTTGGTTTGGAAGCGTCTTCTGCATGAGTCTTTGTAACCTGATGTCAACATGATGTGCACTAACAGGTCACAGAAGTAAAAACGTCTTATAAATAAGAGGAAAAGCTACAGTATGATGTCATTTAATCAGAAACAGAAAATAATCAAATTTATCAGATTTATTAGAACTCTGGATCCACAGTATCAACCATTACTCATTTCTGTCGCCAGTCATATTTTATTTCATTTTTTTATGTGACGGATGAAACTTTTGGATGAAACCACATTCATAACAGTCTTCTGTGCTTCCCCTAATACCTAATATAAACGTGTAATGAAAACACTGAATTTTGCAACATACACAGTAAAAAATGCAGGGTTCTACACAAAAATCCACAAAGTTAACATAACTAACTTAAATAGATCAAACATAAAACAATTAAGATTGCCAAAGAAATCTCCAGAATTGTGTTGTTTTAGCTCATTTCAAATAAGTAGTTTGAACAAGCAGCAAGATTTTTCTTTTCTTAAATGTACTGCATGAGATTGCAGGGATCATTTCAGACTTTGAAAATGTTTCATAATCTAAACAATCATAATATAAATATGCTAAAATGCTACAGTCAAAGTAAAGGATAACACAGTGATAATTCTAAACACATTTAAGGTCATTATTACTAATAATCCAGAAATTACTGCAAAAGATGACTGCAGATGCGCAAGTATAAAATGTAAAACAATTAACTTACCTTTTTTTTTTTAGTTGAATCAAATAAATTTTACAAGTCAACTTACATGACATTTAACTGACTTAAACATTAAGTTGAGATTTTTTTTAATAAATATGTTAAGTTAACATAAAACCTGACTATTCTCTCCTGACCAATCGAAAGAGAACTGCGTAATAAAAGGAAGTTTAGTCGATTTCACAGCAATGACTCAGCAACATTAACATCTATAATTAGTTTTCACATATAAGTAGGAATTTTACAACATAGTTCAAAATTACATATCTTTTCCATGTACGTAGTGTTTCTTAACAAAGTTACATCGCCATCAACTGGCCTGGCATATTTCAAAGTCATTTTTGTGCTTTGTGTAAACAGGTATCATTATTACAACTTTGCTACATAATTACATATAACAGTACACTAAAAAGCTGTCTTAATATGTATTTTACTTTAGTATGATTAATAATAATTAAATCAGGCCATGACAGTGGTACAACTAGTGTCTAAAATCCCTTCAGAAAGACCAAACCAGATTAGTTTCCTCACCACAAGGTTAATATACTTTTAAAAAGTCGTAGCTGAAACTGAGACCATGACAATCTTTAACAAATCTCAACCTCCAGAACAAAAACCAGCAAGTGAAGATTAACATTACATCACCCGTAACAATCTTCAGTTTAGCGTCAAATGCGAAACATGTGTTCTGACAAGGGTAGAAGAATATCTCGATATCTAATAACAAACAACAACAAAAAAGGTTTTGTTGTGTAGATTGACGGACCTTTGGGCGATCTTTCTTTCTTATGTAAGAAACACAATTGGTAACATTGAAAACACATGATGAAAGCCGGCCAAACCACCAATGATGCGTTCATGAGAGGAATAAAGAATGAATGAAGCCCATGAAAAATGTTTAAATACTATGTCGCTGACCTTAAAAAAAGCAGTATATTGAGTTATCGAGCACATTACATTAGCGCATGCATGAACCCTGCTAAAACAGACAATTCCTTTCAGATTTTATGTTTTATTGTCAATTCAATTCACATTTTGACTACTAAAATATTATGACTTTACTTTCAAGTAAATTTTTATGACATAATGTTTCATGTAATTCTACGTGTAAAAAATGCTGGGTTCAGCACAATCGATTTGTGTTGGGACATAGTGAATGAATTAAGTTAGCTGTCATAAATTTAGGTGAATTGAAGATGAAACAATTAAGTTGTCTCAAAAAAAACTCAAAAGTAACAAACAACAACATGCGGCATGGTGGCTCAATGGTTAGCACTGTCGCCTCACAGCAAAAAGTTTAAGTCCCGGTTGGACCAGTAGGCATTTCAGCTATGGCAGTAGCCATGTTTACTGAAAAGTAGCCATGTGAACATACAGTAAAACAATTAAAAGAGCGAGTTTGGTTACTACACTGGAAAGCATGCTGGGGGTTGTAACCCAACGTTGGGTCAAACATAGAAAAACCCAACACTTTTGAACTCTAATTAACCCAAAATTGAAGTTTCATTAACCCAGCAGTTTTAAGAATGTATTAACAAAACCTTCTCTTTTTTGGGGTTTTACTGCATGTTCACAGATTGAGTTTAGTCATTAGCACTGTCTCCTCACAGCAAGAATGTGTGTGAATATGAGAGTGTATGGATGTTTCCCAGTACTGGGTTGTGGCTGGAAGGGCATTCGCTGCGTAAAGCATACACTGGAATAGTTGGCGCTTCATTCCACTATGGTGACCTCTGATAAATCAAGAGAATAAGCTGAAGGAAAATGAATCAACTAACAAACGTCAATTTTTTTGAGTGAGGAAAAACAAAACACATTCAAATGTGTTAGAGCATATCATAAAACGCGCAACAATCTATTTAGTTTTCATTTATATTTATATCTACTGTATGTAAAATTTATTTAGATAATGCTTTCACATCATGTTTTCGGCCAAGGACAGAATAGAAGTTGAGACAACTGACCTATATACAAGTATACAGATATTTATTGAAATTAATTTCCATGACTTTGTGGGTTTTTTCTGTTTTTCCAAACCTTTTCCAGGCCTGGAATATGCCATGTCAAAATTCCAAAACTTTCCCAGATTTTCCATAAATTATTTATCGCCTAAAACGACTTAAAAATCTTCCATCCTCCACTTGAGTTGCATGATTCACTTTGACAAAGTGTTTCCTGACTAAATCATGTCTTTTTGAAGGTGCAAAGTAAATGAGACAAACTTAATTTGATTTCAAGAGTCACCCACATTAAAAAAACAGCTTTTTATGAACCCGCCAGAGCCATAACGGTGTCTACACACAATCTGGCAACGCCATCACATCAAGATTTTAATGACCCGGCCGACGCTTGGCTATGACTCGTTGATCCTCATCCCTCATTGATTCCACACAGTGTTTTTTTATTCCTCCATACATTCGAGTGTGAGATAAGTGCAAGGATGATAAGCTCAGAGACAGACAGTGATGAGGGAAACCCAGTGGCCCTTGTGTCAACGCTTCCTTCCTAGCAAAAAAAAAAGAAAGAAGCTGGACTTTGAAGACTAAACGTGCCATGCCTTTGAAAACCATCTCGCTATCTGTCTGTATTCTCCCTCATGCTCTCAGAAACCATTTAAGGATTGATATCAGTGTAATACCCAAACTGCGTCAAGTCTTATCTTGTTAGCAGTAACCGATAAGCGCGCAGTACTTTAGCAAGCCGATTTGTAAACTTGCAGTCTACTTCCTTCTATAATGCTAGCTGTTTTATATCTCAACTTTTCTAGAAACTTTCTTATCATAATTTTTGAAGCCACTGGCCGGGGGTCAGAAAACGCAACCTTTTAACAGGTTTCGAAGTGCACGTTTCTGAAAATGAAGCCATTATAGTCTCAGTGCATGATAGAAAGCATACATATCTTTAAAAAAATCATACATATAATTCATTTATTTATTTTTAAATCGCAGATTGATAGATACATACAGTAGACAGGTACTAGAATTAATCCTCATTCATTCATTTTCTTTTCAGCTTAGTCCCTTTATTAATCCGGGGTCGCCACAGCGGAATGAACCGCCAACTTATCCAGCATTTGTTTTACGCAGCGGATGCCCTTCCAGCCACAACCCATCTCTGGGAAACACATCCATACATTCTCATTCACACACATACACTATGGACAATTTAGCTTACCCAATTAGCTGTACCGCATATCTTTGGACTGTGGGGGAAACCGGAGCACCCAGAGGAAACCCACGCAACCACGGGGAGAACATGCAAACTCCACACAGAAATGCCAACTGGCCCAGCCGGGGATCGAACCAGAGACCTTCTTGCTGTGAGGCAAACGTGCTACTCACTACGCCACCGTGGCGCCACTAGAATGAATCATTTCAATATATTTTACATTATATTTGTTAGCTGGTTGGTTATTTTACTACATTTGTACATTTTTGTTACACACTGGCTCAAATAAAACTATGTGAAATCCATATAAAGCATTTATAAATAAAATCTAAAAAATAAAACGTGAAAAGAAATACAATCAGTGGTGTAAAGTAACAAATTGCAAACACTCAAATTATTGTAATTATTTTTTTATCAGGAATTGGAATTTAAGAAGCAGTTTTAAAAATGTGTACTTTTACATTCCCTTGAGTACATTTATAGTGCAGTATCTGTACTTTTACTCCACTACTTTCTTTAACCTGCAGTCATTATTTTTTCTTGTCTATGAGGATTGGCTAAGTAGAAAAATCAATCCTGTGATTTCTGTCCAGTCAAATCGCACATAGAAAGTAAGTTGCATCATACTAAACTACCTGAAGACATGGGTGCTTTACAAATGCAGCAAACCATTTAAAAGTGTCCAAGAAGATGTCCAAAATGTTTACACGACCGAGATACTGTTTAAAGAGTGCATGCCACTGATGAGAAGATGAAGGATGTTTACTGTATGACTGAAATTGCCTTAATAACTAAATGCACTGAATGTTACGTTTACACATCGCTGCACAAATTGCATGTAAACCAAGCGGCAACCTCCCGCTCTCCCTCGTGAAGCCAATATGGAAGTAACTGAAACTGCAACTCGACCTGCCTTTAGAGCCTGGCTCCAGGAACTTTAGAGGTTCACTGACTTCAATGCTAACTTGGCCACTTTTACAGATGATAAAACATGTTTACAGCCTGGTACAAAAGATGGTTTTGGTGCTTAAAGCTAATATTACACATCATGACAACTCTGAGGGGGGTGAATCATTTTATAATTAATCCATTTCATTTTTATTTAATTTCTATTTTTATTTCCTCATATAGAAAAACATCATAAAAACAATGCTTAGTGGCTCGATGTATTACAACAATGTTTTTAAAAGACTAAACACTTTATTGATATAGTACACAACCAAGCACATGTGGTCAGAACACAAACGAGTCACAGGTAATAAAGTATCGCTCAAAAGCGTTTCTCTCAAAGAAAAACTTGTCAAAGCAAAATGCTAGCAGGCTTCTGTAGCTCTTGTTTGGTATCCCCCGGTCGGTGCGATGACCAATCAAAAATGGTGTCGCTTCATTTGCGCTCTTCAGAAACCTGTGGATGATGTCATGGATACTGTTCATATCTTTTACAGTCTATGATGTAAACGCATATATCTTTCACAGCGTGATACTCACTACTCTTGAGTACTTTTAAAAGGGCTACTTTTTACTCCTAATTTAATATTTACAACAGATAGTTTTACTCGACTTGCACTACGTTTTTGCGCAAGTAATGGTACTGTACTTTACCATTTACCGAGTATGATTTTTCAGTACTCTTTCCACCACCGAATATAGTATATCTAGAATACAATAGATATAGAATATGATTATAATCAGCATTTTGAAGTCAATCTCTATAGGTCTCACACTTGCAATGTATTTGTATTGTATTGTATTGTATTGTATTGTATTGTATTGTATTGGGACTAAAATGGATTGTGCACAAAAGCCTACAAAAGAAACTGAAGTCTAAACTCTGTCTACAACTATAGAATTGCAAGAGTTTCTTTGAACCCGTGTTTCGTCTCCGCAGCATCCTCTGAAATCGTGAATAGGGTTTTTCACACATAAAACCCGTGTCTCACACATAAGTTCCTCTAGGGCCCCGGGGCCCAGCTTAACTTGACCTTGCCAAAGCAAAGCTGACATCTGACACCATGAATGGTGTTAGTGAATTGAGACGCTTTTTGAGAGTAAAATAAACTATGTCACTGAACAAACAAACCTTATTCGCCCTCAAAGGGCATGGCCTTATTGGTATCCGATTGCACAGGAAAGCTGCACGTTCTCCCACTGTTCGAAGCGCAAGTTAAAGAAAAATCTCAGAACAAACTACTCCTAAAAGACACTACTGACATAAACATGGTGTACTGAAGATTAAAAATAAATGAATATGAAAATACGGTCACACTTTACAATAAGCTTGTATTAGTTGATGTATTCAATATAACAGTACTAACATAGTTGGTTCATTCATTGAGTGATTTATTGATCCACTGACTGTGCGACTTCAGTTAATTTCTTCCCTTTCACTTTTAAGGTTAGCACTAGTCTCTTTTATGTCCTAAGTTTAGTTCTTGTAAAACAAAATGACGAATAAAAATGTGCATTAAATGTGTAACTGGTGCTTTGTCTATGCGTTTTATCATTGCTGTGCTATGAAATTGAATTTAATTCGTCAGTTAACATTAACATGGCTCAATAACAATCAGAAATAACCATTATTTATTTAACCAGGCAAGTCTGAGATTATTAATGGCATTTATAACATTGTGATGTAGTTAATAACAGTGTTGTTGCAGTGTATTTGCAACTAAGTGTTATTTCAATATAAAATGGCTCAAGAAATACTAAATGAGAGTATTTGTTTATAGGAGGAAACTTTTTTGTTGTGTTTTTAAATCTATGAAATTTTAAGCCACAATAACAGCAAAAATGTACTGAATTAGTAAAAATAAACTGTAAAGTACCAATAAAAATGATTAACATAAAATATTCTTTCATATAGGCCATTTAACGTCATCTGTTGTTATTGTTTTTTGTTTTGTTTTTTCACAAAAAAATGTATTTAAAAATATAATGGAAAGCATTTATTTTTTCTTTATAAATCATTTTGATGGGGCGACATGGTGGCTCAGTGGTTAGCACTGTTGCCTTACAGCAAGAAGTTCGCTGGTTTGAGTCCAGGCTGGGCCAGTTGCCGTTTCTGTGTGGAGTTTGCATGTTCTCCCCGTGTTGTCATGGGTTTCCCCCACAGTCCAAAGACGTGCGCTATAGGTGAATTTAATGAACTAAATTGGCCGTAGTGTATTTTTGTAAATGAGTGTGTATGGATGTTTCCCAGTACTGTGTGGGTTGCAGCTGGAAGGGCATCCGCTGTGTAAAACATGCTGGATAAGTTGGCGGATTATTCCACTGTGGCGACCCCTGATGAATAATGCAAATAAGCCAAAGGAAAATGAATGAATGAATGAATATAATTTTGACCATGCATAAATTGTAGTATATGATGGTTGGAATTAAATATGTTTCCATTTCCAAATGAACTTTGTTGAGATTCACAGTTTGAATATATATTTTGCCTGAAAGAAACATATTCTTTTACCACATGGACATGGCAACTCGCTAAAAAAACACTCTGGGTGATTGTAACCCAAATAGCCACATTTACTGAAAAGTAGCCATGTGAACATGCAGTAAAACATTTAAATCCAGTTTGGTTACTACAGTGGAAAAAATGCTGGGGGTTGTAACCAACGTTAGGTAAACCATAGACGAACCCAACACTGGCTTCAACACTTTTTAACTCATTTTGACTTAAAATTGAGTTACAAAAACTCAGCAATTTCTAGAATGTTATAACAAAACCTACTATTTTTGGGGTTTTACTGCATGTTCACAGGCGGCATGGTGACTTAGTGGTTGGCACTGTCTCCACACAGCAAGAAAGTTGCTGGTTTGAGTCACAGCTGGGCCAGGTGACATTTCTGTGTGGAGTTTGCATGTTCTCTCCGTGTTGGCGTTGGTTTCCTTGGGATGCTCCGGTTCCCTCACAGTCCAAAGACGTGCTATAGGTGAATTGGATGAACTAAATTGGCCATAGTGTATGAGTGTGTGTGTGAATGAGAGTGTATAGGTGTTTCCCAGTACTGGGTTGTGGCTGGAAGGGCATCCACTGTGTAAAACACATTGTAGGATAGTTGGTGGTTCATTCCGCTGTGGCAAGCTCTGTAAAATATAGGACTAAGCCGAAGGAAAATGTATGAACGAATGAACGCATGTTCACATCGCTACTTTTCAATGAGCATGGCTAATCGGACCAACCATCATATCCATGGAATTCTAGGAATTCTCCAAAATCATATGCCACAGCCAAGTAGAAATCCTACTCATAGCTGAAATCCTACTCATAAACCCCATGGTCATTACAGTTTCCAGTCTGCACAGATGATTAGCCCGGTAAGCGCTAAAAAAACCTGCCACACCTTTGCCTGTTTTATTCCCCCCTCTCAGCTCGTTAGCATCACTAAACAGTCACTTAACCTCAGAGGGAGCAGGAGAGTCGCCTCTTTACAAGCCAGACCCAAACAATCCCCCCGTCCCGGTCCCTACTCGTTAACAGAGCCTCAGCATCAAATTAAATAAGAGGGAAAAGTTAAAAGTCCCAAAACAGCGGCACTGATGTGAAACAGCTCTCGTGTTCCTGCGCAATACTAGCCTCTTCCCCTTTAGTACTGAGGTTAATGCGGTGAACGCCTTCTGCCAATCCCAATATCCCTCTTTTTGGGTTGCCCACAATTGGGAAACCACTATTAACCCCCCTTGAACGTTTACTCTAATCATCTAAAGTGAGTGATTTTGGTTTGTTTCGACTGTACTGGTAGGTTCGGAATGATTTGTGGCCAGCGTCTGACTTTGTCAAAGAGTTAAATGAAGTTGTAGCTACTAATAAAACTCTGACGTTGTGGCTGCGGGCCAGCTTTGCTTACAGCGAGAAACCCAATTTCTGCTCGTCCCCGATTGGGATGGATGTATGAAACTGGGTGGCCGTTCCTCTTGCCTGCCTAATTTGCAGCACTTGGGAGTACGCCAGTGCGGGAGATTTATTGGGAGCTTGTGTTATAATCTTCACCATATCCTTGAGCAGTTAGAGGACTTTAAGAGGAAACATTTCAGCAGCTGTGTAATGACATATAAAAATGTAAAGCATTCTTCAGACAGCTCACGCCAGATGGGAGTGAAAAATGTAGGAAAAGTGACTACAAGGACGTCGCGGTAAATTAAATCCAGGCACACTTCTGGGTGCCATCATTAAATCCTTTTCAGCGCTTATATCCTTTACACTATATTAAACACTTGCAGAGCTTAACAGGGCTCATTGTCTATTCTTTTTCTACACTAAACGTGTCTAGGCAATAAAATTGCTTAGACCACATATCACACAACTTTGGCAAGCGTGAACGCATCAGTTTTAGTCTGGATCGTACTACAATAAGTTAATTTGCATTTGAATTAATCGCAAACCTATTTTTTTTCTCTTGAAAATAATGAATGGTCTGGTCTGATTATTTGGAATATTCTGGAAACTACTTCCAAACTCTAAACTGTTAGTCTATATCAGGGGTTCCAAACTTTTCAGCCAGCGACCCCCAAAATAACAGTGACTCGCGACCCCCAATATCCTCTGAAGTGGTTTTAAATATACAAACCTTGCACACAACGGCGGACACATACCAATAGGCCCCAGTCTACTCATCATTTAATTCTTTGAGACTACCCTCCAAGTTCAGTAAAGGTGTTAGAAAGTTTAACCTGGTGCCATAAAATCAATGTGCTGCATCTGACGCTATTGCTGTGTATTTAATATAACGTAATTACCCAAGGTGATTCACAAGAAATCAAAAGTATTACTATAAGCTTCTATTTTTTTCTTCAGTATGTTATAGATCATAACCTATTTACAGTAACGGTGATTCTACCCCAGGGGGGTCCCGACCTCCACTTTGGTAACCACTGGTCTAACTCACATGTTTGTAATGTACTGCCTACAAAAGCTTAGATGAAGGTTGTTAGTAGTGTTGTGCACTGTAAAAAGCGTTTAGTTTACCCTACTTCTAAAAGTTAAGTCAATGGGTTTATTGACTTTAAATAAAATCTAATTGATGCTTTACTTTTATTAAGTAACTAATTGCTTTTTACACTGTGAAGAAGAATGAAAGATTTTGTCAGATTACAACTAATTTAAAAAACAAGTTGGTTGAAAAGGGAGAAGGTAACATTCGTCTTATTTTTGATTCCATGTTGGTTTGACCCAAATTTACAGTAGGTAAAAACGGACAAACCCAACCATTTAGGTTTAAATTTTTCATTGATAATCTTAACCCAGCCATCGGCTTTGTCCGTATTTATTTGGGTTGTAAGAAAACAACAAAAGCACAAATCAGCCAATATCACCGTAACTGTACAAATATGTTAATAGGTTATTAAATGTGAAACAGCAATTGATTTCCAATATAAGAAGGCACTAGAACTACAATTTCAAAGCTACAACTGAAATAAATTTGCATCCACGTGACCTTTAAAATCTAGTCATTTCCTTTGCTACAGTATCTCTAAACTGTTATTCATGTAAATAATGCGCATTGTTGCAATGCATAATGCTACTATCATCACAAAATACCCATGAAGGTAGTTTCCCACAAAACAGCGACAATCACAAGTCTATATCATCTACACACAACTACACATTTCCTTGTTCAATTAATATCCGTTATGCAGCATAACAATCACTTTAAAAACCACTATGCAGGAAACAATCAGACTGAACTGATTTAATACTGTTTAGGGCCAAAAACTCCACAGCCAAGCTAGTTTGGTTGGTCAAACACCTCAAAATATCTGAAAACCTCCAGAACAAAGTGGGCTCATTTTTTAATTTTTTTATTTTTATATTTAAGAGTATCATAAACATAATTAAATCTCCCAACCAATACTTCAGATTTCAAGATCCGCCCCAGGTACAGAAAGTTGGGATCTGTCCACAATATCTGCAACATCTGCAACTGCAAACTTCCAAATGAGACAACAGCCGCTCTGTTAGCAATCTAGAAAGTTGTTAGCAATCTACATTTGGATAAGCAGCTAAATGTAGCATGACATTTAACTAATATTGGACTGTAGTGGTTTCCACATGTATGGCAGCGGTCTGATCATCCAGACCACCTGCATTTATGGAGATGGTACAGTTGAGAGCAATTGTTTAGATGAGGCTCTGGCAGGGAACTGAGAGATATTTCCAATCCAAGAGGAAGTGAGAGGGAGAAAAATCCCATCACATCCTCTTTTTATACCGAATCTTCCAATAACCTGCATCTGCTCTCAATTAAAAACAGCTAATCTGAAGGAAACACCTAAAAGCAGAGAGGACTTTAATCTGAATGATCAGTGTTGTGGCATTTATACCGAACGTGCATACAACTTTTGTATTAAAAAAAATCTGAAAGCTTGAACTTGGCATGAATCCAAGATTTGCTTTGTGATTAAAGATTAGCATTCAGCTGTGTTTAATCCTAATAATTTGCTAAATT
This sequence comes from Danio albolineatus, assembly GCA_903798035.1. NCBI lineage: Eukaryota > Metazoa > Chordata > Actinopteri > Cypriniformes > Danionidae > Danio > Danio albolineatus. The sequence goes on along the minus strand of CAIGQQ010002949.1, from coordinate 3,009,099 downwards.
AATGCATTTGAGCCTTGTACACACTTTTCTTTTATATATATATATATAGATGAGCAATTTATATCACACGCTTATAGCGCTTGACAGAGTAAAAGTTTAAGCTAATAAAGAGAGATGTAATTAAGGTAAATCAACAATTTGTCAAACCGATAAGCCTTTGATAACCAGGTATGCAAAATAAGACATTCTGCAGTGTAATACACAAGTAAAAATGCTCATTATTGTCTGATTTGAAAAGGAATTAAGCAAGCAGAAAAGATTAGAATATATATATTTTTTCAAATCAATAAAAAAAAATCCATGATGTAACCAGATTAACTTTTCGACTGCCGCTCTACCAAATAGTTGACTATACTTTTACTGTTTTAAATCATTATTGTTAAAGAAATTTAAGAAATTACTGTTTTAAATAATGGTTTACACACACAGCACTGTTGGTTTGCGAAGAAAATCAAACAAACATAATCCTGTTGCACTACTACACTTGATTTTGGTTTTATTGTAAAAAAAAAAAAGAAAGCTGTAAAATGAGAATCTGAAATATTTAATGGCATACTTCAAAAAATAAAGGTGATTTAGTATTCAAAAATGTTTAATTTTGAATAATTTTTTAATAAATTTTGATTTTTCATAGTATATGTATTAACTCTGGTACTTTTACCATGAACTGACATTTCAACTATTTGGTAGAGGCTGATATTTTAGAAATTATGGGATGTGTTAAAAAAAGGCATTTAGTGTGTTAACTAGTGACCTTAGGAGTTAAGTTAGGAGTTATTAGGAGTTATTTTTTCTTGGTGGGGTGGTTAAAGGATTAAACTGGTTTTGTAAAGGGCCAAAGACTCCACAGCCAATGTGGTTGGTCAAACACCTTAAAACCTGCAAACAACAAATCGAATGAATAGAATTAAACCTCCCGACCAATATTTTCGGATTTCAACATCTGCCCTTGGTACAGAAACGCTGATTAACATCTGATTTGAAAATGAATTTAGTATACCTAATCAGAAAAGTTCAACAAAGTTGTTTTAATCAATAAAAAATCCATGAGGATGTAACCATAGCAACAGTTTGCCGCTATACAGATTTCTGTTAATCGACAATAACAAATTACCTTGACTTACCTTTATTTACCAAAATTACCTATAACTAGTTAGAATAAATTGTTTTATTCAGTAGGACAATTTTAGTAGGAAAACACATGTTTGAACTTATAGATGTGGCTGCGACTTAAAGAACTTTTCGTCTTCTCAGATAGGCTAGTAAGCTAAATAAGCAAACAATTTGCACAAAGCGACACGAGATAAAAGAAGTCATTAAAGAGCTAAGTGGTAATGACAGAAGGCATTTGGATTTGACTGATGAATGAATGAATAGGGTTTACCTGAGCAGGAATGTTACTCTTCTTCGGGATGCCGCTGTATGAAGCACCGGAGCGGTTAGCGGCGGCGGGCTGCGGCTCTAGAGATTTGATGGAGTTCACCTGGGCTTCGCTCTCGGTGCCCTCAGTTTCTCCCATCCGCACAAACGCGACGATCAGCGGCAACATCCAACAGCACCGACTCCGCGTAACGGTGAGCATCCTTTCAGTCTGTTTCTTACTCTGAATGAGAACGTGCAGGTTTCTTGACGAAATCTTTGCTAAACCACTATGTGCTTTGACCACTGCACTTCGGCTTAAAAGAAGCATAAACTCTCCTCAGCAGTGTCCATCAAACAAACTGACAAATACCTCTGGGGAAATATACCTGTCGCAGAGAGGCTTGGAATGCAATACTATGAAAATAGACAAATCTGGGGAGATTTAAAAGGCTTCGGGATGCTGCGCCGGGAGAAAAAAATCAAAGTGCAGCAGAGAGGAGGATTCGCGCCCGTGTGAGTGTTTGTGAGGCTGGCGTTGCATGATGTGGGATACCTTCTTTTTATAGGATGTCTGTGTTTAGATCCGCCCCTGTTCTAGCCTACTGACTCAGACTGCAGGGACTGATGTTTAAGAGATGTCGTTTAAAATTATGCCAGTTCTGTACCAACAGTTTGAGTATGTACTTTATAGGATACAAATAGTTAATGTATTTAGGTAGGCTAATCAATATGACCTACTTTTTAAAAAATACTTCATTTAAAGCGTTTCACGTTTTGGAGAACAAGCCCCAAACCCACTCATGCCAGCAAGCAATAATAAATAAATAGATAAATAGATTAATTAATTAATTAATTAACAAACACATGCAACTCAATGATGCAAGACACACACACACACACACACACACACACACACACACACACGCACACACACACACACAAATACTTAATCATACACCTCCATAAACCATTCATGCATGCACATATCTGCAAGTCCACTCAATTATCTGCAATAACAGAGGGAAAAAAAAAATAATAATAATAAAATTAAAAAGCAGAATATACCAAATACCCAATTATGGAAAGTTACATTTTATACACATTACTACACTTTATGAATTTGGTTTAATTATGGAGCAAGATTAGTCTCATTAATAATGCATTTGCATTCATAAAATTCGTAAAGGCACAACACAGTTCGTAAATTCAAAACACAATTTATAAATCCGGAACTCCAATTCGTAAATGCTCAGCACAACTCAGAAATCCACAACTCTTATTAATAAATTCAAAACACAATTTATCAATTCAAACTTTAGTTGATCTGTATTGTAGCTGTGTGAACAAACGACATCTCTGAATGTAAGACGCTCAAATTTCCATGCAAAGGGAGACATTGGCTTTTACAGAGTTAGCTTAGCAAACCCAACGAATGAAGTTTGGGAACTACAAAAAAATACATCCGGGCTAGTGAGATCACAAGGGCTTCCAGTTACATGCATTCACTGCACACCCTGCGCAGCGAAGGGGCGTGGCCAGAGGTGCTGTAATGTTATAGCAGAGAAAGCTAAAATGCCGTCCAAATGCTGCTATTTCCAAAGAGCTTCTTCTGTTTCTGTATTTGGGCTTTCAAATAATTTAACACAAAGAGAGAAGTGCTTACAGTTTAATTTCTATTATTCATTCATTCATTCATTCATTCATTTTCTTTTCGGCTTAGTCCCTTTATTAATCCGGGGTCGCCACAGCGGAATCAACCGCCAACTTATCCAGCATTTGTTTTACGCAGCGGATGCCCTTCCAGCCACAACCCATCTCTGGGAAACACATCCATACATTCTCATTCACACACATACACTATGGACAATTTTAGCTTACCCAATTCACCTGTACCGCATATCTTTGGACTGTGGGGGAAACCGGAGCACCCAGAGGAAACCCACGCAACCACGGGGAGTAATTTCTATTATGTTCCAGAGAATTATAAAAAATCTCTATGCAGCGCTTTCAGTGTCTCTCTATGCGGATGCTTTCAGTGTCTCTCTATGCGGACGCTTTCAGTGTCTCTCTATGCGGACGCTTTCAGTGTCTCTCTATGCGGGCGCTTTCAGTGTCTCTCTATGCGGGCGCTTTCAGTGTCTCTCTATGCGGGCGCCTTGAGTGTCTCTCTATGCGGACGCTTTCAGTGTCTCTCTATGCGGATGCTTTCAGTGTCTCTCTATGCGGACGCGTTCAGTGTCTCTCTATGCAGCCACTTTCAGTGTCTCTCTCTGTGGCCGCTTTCAGTGTCTCTCTATGCAGCCACTTTCACAAATAACAAACTCGCAAAATATGTGAACATTTTATATTACTTAAGCATACTTATTCCAAATATACGTGAAAGACACTAGTCAGATTTAACTTTAGAAAGCAGGCATGGGGTTCAGCTGTGTGCTCTTCATTTTCTGTCTGATTCAGGCAGCTAACACTGCTAACAGCTGCTCTGACTGACTATTTACACAGCACAAAAGCGCATGCTTGTAGGGGCGTGATGTGGTGATGTGGAGCCAATCACAACACATTATGTTAGCTGACCAATCAGAGCCTCTTAAGGACAGGCCTTTCAGAGGAACTAGGAAATATGACAGTGGTTTTCATGTTAGCAGAGTAGCTGTATATAATCAAAGCAAGATATATGAAAAAATAAGTGACGCTTTAGCACAAATTGCACAACCAAGCCTTAAAAATACACTGTCAACCAACCCTTTAAGTAAAAAATATTATTGACATTTTTATAATTTTAATACCAAACAAACTGCAAACATAATTATGTCATATCAGTACAAGTCCTAGCTTAAATTTACAGCCAGTGAGAAGATGGAATCTGAAAGTTTCTCAGCTGTTTAAAGCCAGGACTTTCAAAAACACTTGTCTGCAATGGAGGAGAAACCTATACGTATGCTCCATGAATCAGCTGTTCTTTGAGGTATAAATTAAATATGAGAGCCGCAACAATAAATCAGATTTGAAGGAGGAGCATAGAAGTCAGTGAACTGTAATATTGTAATACCGTAATGCAGTCATGCTTTATGATGATGAAATCATAGGGATGGTGTTTTTGGCAGCCAACATATATAAAGCTGAAAACAAAACCTCACTGGTAAAAATGTAAGCCTTAGTGGAAAATACGGGACATGAAAGTCAGGAACAGGTTCAAGAGAGAATAAGCATGTGGAAAAATAAAAAAACGTTCCAATGAGGTTAACGCAGAGCTCTGGGTGGCGTTCTGAAATTTTGTCATCGCCTCAGTGTTAATAAGCCAGCAGGGTTTTGATCGCTACCATGTAATGTTTTGCTAGAATGGACAACATTATAGCTTCATCGTATGACAAATTCATCATTATTATTCAAATTTGGTGGCTCAGAAGTTTTCATTTCAAAGGTCAAGTACCAAACAGCTCAGCTTGGTAATATCCCATATCAGTATGAATCACGACTGGAAGAATTCCAGTAAAAATAAGGTATATTAAAGTCACATCATTCATCTGTTGTGTCTTATCTCCTCACTCTGATCACATGTTTGAGTCCGCCATGTCCTCTGCGTCAAAACTGCGGTTGCTTCTGCTTATTTTATACCTCAGAAACACACTGTAGATCAATATTTGCATATCTAACTAAAACAAAGACTCTATTGAAATTTTCTAAATTTGTTGACGATCTTTGGAGTGTCCAAACAGGCTATGTTCAAAACAACATACCATGTTGTTGCTGTTATTGCATGCAGTATAGAATGTGCATGCTTGGTTGGTGATGATTCAGCATTTTCATTCTCTCTGTGTGTGTGTGTGTGTCTTATGTTGCACAGGTATATTTTTGGTAACAGCCAAAGATACACTGTATGAGGCTAAATAATTGATTTTATATGCCCAAATGATTAGAATATTAGGTAACAATCGTGTCCCATTCATATATTTAGTAAATGTCCTACTAAACATATTAAAGCTTAATTTTTTTATTAGTATACTGCATAGCTAAGAACTTACTTTGGACAACTTTAAAGGCAATTGTTCCATATTTTGAACATTTTTTTGGACTCTATGTTCCAAATTTTATAATAGATAGATTTTCTAATCTATCCTTTTAAAACTGTATTCGTGCAGCTGATGATGTGAAAAATCAATAAACAAACAACAACTAAAAAACCTTTGTGATCCAGGGTCACATTATAACTATTTTAGGCCAAAATTAGTCAACTAGGTGGTGTTTGAAGTGGTGTTAGTGAGGCCAGCAGTGGCACTCAATTTGCGGTCCTAATGACTCAGTAAAGTGACGATACTGTTAGCGAGCGCCATCTTTCGGACGAGACATTCATTCGAGGTCCTGACTCTCTGTGGTCATTAAAAATCCCAAAGAGTTGGGGTGTAGCCCCGGTGTTCTGGCCAAATTACCTCCATCGGCCATTACTGGCCTCCCAATTATCCCCATCCACTGAATTGGCTCTATCACTGTCTCTCCACTACACCTATAGCTAGGGTGTGGTGAGAGCGTTGGCGCCATTATCCTGTGGCTGCCGTCACATTATCCAAGTGGATGCTGCACACTGGTGGGGGTGTTTAACGGTCAATATGTCCAATAAAGCCATGCCTTCTTGAACAGGAGCCAATCATCGATCATTATAGACTGGTGGGACTTGGACCAGACGTGAGTTTCTGCAGATGTTGTGTGATTCGAACAAAGGCACATGCACAGCCTGTGCCGAGCACATGCCCTTTTGTAATTACACTCGAAAGTGTAAAAATAAGACCACGAGGTGCTACTTACTTCCATATGGATGGCTTTTTCAGTGAGATTGGTTTGCTCGGTAGCTCACCACAAAGGGTGTCAGACTTGAGACATGGATCGGATATTTCTAGGTTCTCAAATATGTATCCCTGGTCAATTCCAGTGAGCCTCTTTGGCCTTTACTGTGGCAGCCATATTGAGCGTTGCACTTTTGCCCGTTCGAACTATGCCAGTGAACCGTCTTTAGTCTTTGTTGTCATCCAGATCACTTATTGACAACCATAAGTGTTTTCACAAGAAAATGTAAAAGTAAAAGAAAAGTGAACTGCTACCACATAGATTTTCCTTGATTTTACATAGTTTTTATCTCTGTTGTGGAACCACGCTTCACCGGACTTGAACCTGAGCCTCAAAGTAAAACACAGTACAAGGTGAGTTAAAGAGCAAACTGACCACACCAGAAAAGCATAGAGATAGATAAGGGAGGCAAACATATTCCATGACAAATGAAATACATTTATATTCAGTCACTTACCAGGCGCTTTGGTCCGAAGGTATTCAGCGATTCAACAAGAAGAGGCAATACACACAAGAAGAGCTACTTATAGAAATAAACTGTTAGTGCTTAGGGAATTAGGTGCAAGACTAAGGTGGTGTTTTTTATGACGAGAGAGAAGAGTATTTCTACTGGTGGTTTGTCAAGCCCACTCATCTGTGAGTAGCATAATTGTTTCTGGTGGAAAAGTGGAAAGCTGGTGCAAGTGACAGTTTAAGGGTGCTTTCACACTAGGTTCAATTGCCTGGACCGTACCCAAGTTTGTTTGTCCCCCTTGCCACCTTCTTGGTCAGTTTGGGTTAACACTATCTTTTTTCCTTCTGAACCCCAGTACGTTTGCGTCATCAAGCTGCTGTTTTGTGTACAGCTGTTGCTAGGTGACAGCCACAAAAGCAAAGTGCCAAAATGGAGACATGCGCATATCACGTTTTTTCTGCTTTCATTAAATCTATTGCTTTTGTTACCAAAACCAAAATACGGACAGACATTAGTACTTGCCGCAAAGAGATATCAAAAACGATCAGAAGATCACGCGATGTCTGTAGAAGTCATTTTTGGAGGAGACAAGCAGACATTATCACTGTTTGTCCTGGGTCAGTCCTGCTTGTCGTCAAGGTAGGTGACATACACAGACACACACACACGAATGAACGTTATGAAAACTAAAGTTTGCTGTACAGTTGGCGGTTCACTTCCATTATTTGGTACGACTGCATTCATATTACAAGTAAACCGTACCAGAGTTCACATGAACCGTACCCCAGACCACCTCTTTCACGCAGACTTGGGTACGGTTCGTGGGTGCGCACCCGAGTTCAGTAAACACGTTCACACTAGCTAAACGTACGGTACTCTGACGTCAAACAAACCCGGGTGTGGAGCAAAAGTGCTAGTGTGAAAACACCCTAAGGCCCCATTTACACTAGTGCGTTTTAGTTTTAAAACGACGTTTTAGCATGAAAACGATCAGCATCCACACTAGCTGTTTACCCAAGCGTCTCTCAACAGATCTTCGTCCACACTACTCCACCAGAAACGTATATCACGTGACCATTAGCGCACTCTGGGCATGCGCGTTCAAGTATAAACAGGAAGCATGCGTCTCGCTCGGCATTCGGTTATTGTTAGTCAACAAACGCTGGTTGAACGATGAACGCGATGGCAAAGAAAGCAAGAGAGGTCTTTTTGTGACGAGACAGACGACGAGGTCGAGTTGTTACTTAAAGTAACAAATGAATATAAAACATCCATGGCTATCGAAAATACAGTGTTTACAGTGAAGGCTGGTCTGCCGTCTTCCAGTGGCGTTATAGTCATGTGCGCTTGACGAATAAGGGAAGGTTACGCAATGACCCAAAGCCCCAATCACGTAGCCAATCTCAGAAGCCACGCCTCCGTTTTCAAATGTCTCTGTTTTCCTACGTCCACACTGAGATGCAGCAGCAGCGTTTTAGAATGAAAATGGCCTCTCCAGCGTTTCTAAAACGCTCCGTTTTTGCGGCTCGAAAACTCCGGCGTAGTGTGGACGGATGGCGTAACCGTAGCAAAACTTTTGCGTTTTAAAATGAAAACGCACTAGTGTAAACAGGGCCTAAGTGTCAGAGAGATGAAAGAGTTTGTGTTTTCTACAGGTCAAGCCCACTCACCTATGTGAGGCACACTTCGTTTGGGGTTGCCGTGGGGGTGAGAGAAGAGGGGGTCCTGGTTTTGTTCACAGGGGTTCAGTTGATTGCCTAAAAGAAATTATGGACATAGTTAAGTTGTTTTGTGGTATTTATTTGACATTGTGTGAAGAACCGCATGAAAACAATCCCTTATTCATCGAAAATCTCACCGCAAATGTCATTAGTGTAAAAAGAAGCAAACGTTGTTGGTGTCAAACTGCCCTGTAGAGTTCATCTAACAACACTTCATTTATCAACTTCTACTAAAAATGATAGACTCTTGAATGGTTTGAAAAGCTTGGTCTCAAACCATGTTGTTTCCCGCATGTTTTTTTCAACGAATGATGACAAACAGGTGTGCGGTTTCTGGTTTTATTTCTGTAAATCAATTACCCATAAAATTCTGATAGAAGTCATGGCTTTCTAGATAAGCGAATACGCAAAAGAAGCGTTTTATCTTTTGCCAGGAGTAAAACAACAAGAAACGCTGAGGCTGTGATTTGCATTCCATAAACAAATCTTTAAATGACTAAATAAGCAGCGGTGTATTAGTCACATATGAACGTTTTTCTTTCTTTCACACTTTTAAGCTTAAAGTTGAGGCACAAAGCAAAAATAAATAAATAAAAATATTAGAATAAATGCATAATACTGATGATAATATATAAAATACTTAAATACACTCAACAGCCACTTTATTAGGTACACCTTACTAGTACCACGTTGGACCCCCTTTTGCCTTCAGAAATGCATTAATCCATCGTGGCAAAAATTCAACAAGGTACTGGAAATTGATTTTGACAATTTCTGACCCTTCTATCTGAATGTCGCAGCAGAAATCGAGACTCATCAGACCAGGGAATATTTCTCCAATCTTCTATTGTCCAATTTTGGCGAGCCTGTGCCAATTGTAGCCTCAGTTTCCCGTTTTTAGCTGACAGGAGTAGCACCCGGTGTGGGCTTCTGCTGCTGTAGTCCACCTGCCTCAAGGTTGGACATGTTGTGCGTTCAGAGATACTCTTCTACATACCTCTGTTGTAACGAGTGGTTGTTTGAGTTGCTGTTGCCTTTCTATCAGCTGGAACCAGTCTGGCCATTCTCCTCTAACATCAACAAGGCATTTGCGCCCACAGAACTGCCGCTCACTTGATATTTATTTTCTCTTTCAGACCATTCTCCGTAAACCCTAGAGATAGTTTTGCATGAAAATCCCAGTAGATTAGATCAATTTTAAGATTTTAGTCAAGCCAAAAAGAAGCTAAAAAATAAATAATATAAAATAAAATATAATAAAAATTTTAATAATAACAAAAATATAATGATGATAACAACATTAATAATTATATAAAATACTAAATAATTTTTTGTGTTATTGTTTAAAAAATTAAGTTTTAAATTAAGCTCATTTCATGAGACAAACAAAAAATATATTATATAATAAAAACATAACACAAAAAATATTCATATTTCATTTTCTTATTTTGTTTTGTGCTCCTTATTGATTTGATCTATCTATATGTTGCGTTTCCGCTCAGACTTCTCAAACCTCATTCAGACTCGGTCAGCTGTTTCAGATTGCTTGTTCTTCAAAAATTCCTCAATTCCTGGAAGTCTTGTTGTAGGAATGTTTCAACGGAATGGAGGCTGAGCATGAAGAAACCGGGTCACACCATCTGATAAGCGCTACAGTGTCGCCTTGTTTCCGGAAGATGGATTGGGTCATTTCTCTGGAAGTCACCAAGCGGTCGAAGCATGAATGCAGCTTCTTGACTTCTTAATGACTCAGATTTTTTAATTGATAACAGTGACCTCTCTTTAGTGAAGCGTTAACCACATGAAGGAGAGCTGCTGTTAAATTACAGGCCTTAAAGGCATCCTCTCTGACTCTAACCCGGGTTAATACCACTTCGCCTCAGGCTTTGAAGATGCAATGAGACGCAAGTCACCTTTGAGTGCCAGTTATTGGGAAATATTCAGTGAGTTATCCTAAAGGATCTAGAACGCATAACGTGGGGATTTTCCACCAGTTTCACACAGATTGATTTCAGCGCTGCATATTTTAGTTCTGTATTGGACTTTGAGAAAATCCCTTAAAGAGCTCTTTTTTTCATGTTTGCTGCCAATCAAAAGTTCATACGCATACATAAATACACAAATATATACATGTGTATATACACATACATAAGTATTGCTCATCAAGACATGTATTTTAATGGAAATAGATTATAAAATATAATTTATTCCTATGATGCAAACTAAATTTTCACATGATCCATTACAAATTCATCAAATAATTAGTTTTGGATTATTGCATAATTAAGTTAGGAGGGCAACAGTCATTTGAAAGCTTTTGTAGTATTTTAAATGTCTTTCTCATATTTTTTGTGCAATTTAATGCATCCTTAAAAAAACAAATTAATTAATTTAAAAAAAAAAAAAACTTTATTTACCTTAAACATTTTTCAGCAACCAAAAACATTTTTACTCATTCATATACAAAATTAGATTTTGTATATGAAGATCTACACATTAGATTTCAAGTTAAAATTCCTTTAAATTGCAGAACACTTGACAATAAATAAACAAATAAATAAATATCTATATGCAAATGTCAAATGAGATATATACATATATACATACACAAACATATATACATATACACAGCGGTGTAACAAATTACAAATACTCAAACTACTGTGCATAGTTTTCTCAGGAATTGTAAATTAATAAGCAGTCATAAGAATGTGTACTTTTACCTTGAGTAAATTTTTAGTGCAGTATCTGTACTTTTACTCTACTACTTTCCTTCAACCTGCAGTGATTACTTTTTCTTGTCTATGGGGATTAGAAAAATCAGTCCTATGATTTCCGTCCAATCAAATCTCACAAAGAGGGTAAATCGCATCATAATGAACCACCTCAAGACATGGGCCGTTTATAACTGCACCAAACTGTTTGGAAGCAATTAAAGTGTCCAATAGAACTGTTTAGATGCATGCCACTAGCTATGTTTCCATCCAAAATGGCGCGGAGCACAGACACTCTTGATTCTGGAGGTCATTAAAAATATAATAACACCACTACTGAAACGGTAAGGCGTTTTAGAATGACCAAAACAACATTTCAGATGTTTTACGATGTGTCCAGCCTGCTGGTTTGTCCATTTACACACATTTTTATGTTTAAATCATAGGCAAGGCAAGGCAAGTTTATTTATATAGCACATTTCATACACAGTTGCAATTCAAAGTGCTTTACATAATTAGGAATAAAATTTAAGTATAAGAAAATAAAAACAAATAATAAAAAACAGATAAAAACAGATTAAAATGAGTTAAGACAAGTTATAAAAGAATGAAAAGAAAAGAAAGACACAATAGTGCTATCTGTCGGACGTAACACAGTGCTCATTCAGTAAAGGCACAGCTAAACAGATGTGTTTTCAGTCTTGATTTGAATGTGGCTAATGTTGGAGCACATCTGATCATTTCTGGAAGCTGATTCCAGCAGCGAGGGGCGTAATAGCTGAAAGCAGATTCACCCTGCTTTGACTGAACTCTTGGAATTTCTAGTTTATGTGATCCTAAAGATCTGAGTGATCTGTTAGGCTTGTATTCAGTGAGCATATCTGTAATGTATTGGGGTCCTAGGCCATTTAGTGATTTATAGACAAGTAGTAATACTTTAAAATCTATTCTGAATGTAACTGGGAGCCAGTGTAAAGACCTGAGGACAGGTGTGATGTGCTCTGATTTCCTGCTTCTGGTCAGAATCCTGGCCGCAGCGTTCTGGATGAGCTGCAACTGTCTGACTGTCTTTTTGGGAAGGCCAGTGAGGAGTCCATTACAGTAATCCACCCTGCTGCTGATAAAAGCATGAACAAGTTTCTCCAAGTCTTCACTGGAAACAAAGCATCTAATTCTTGCAATGTTTTTGAGATGATAGTATGCTGATTTAGTAACTGCTTTGACATGACTGTTGAAACTCAGATCTGACTCCAGAGTCACACCAAGATTCTTGACCTTATTTTTTGTTGTTTGACCCTTAGAGCCGAGGTACGCATTCACCTTGAGAACCTCATCTCTGTTCCCAAATGTAATGACCTCAGTTTTCTCTTTATTTAACTGAAGGAAGTTTTGGCACATCCAATTGTTAATTTCATCAATGCATTGGCAGAGGGTGTCAATGGGGCTGTAGTCATTAGGCAGTAAGGCTATGTAGATCTGAGTGTCATCAGCATAGCTGTGGTAGGAGATTCGGTTCTTTCTCATTATTTGGCTCAGAGGGAGCATATAAAGGTTGAACAGGATACATCAAATCAAATCAAATCATACATCAAAACATTTTATAACTAAATCATATGACATTTTTTTATGCACATACTGGAATTTATGTGGTAACAGTGTCTCCATCGCAGTTTATGCACATCTTTACTTATCGAATAAAAAAGTTTCTCCTACTCTAGATGACGCATGTTTACGATATGATGGTTGAAATGGCCTTAAACACCCAGCAGGCACAAGACATCAACATGATTGACCTTGTACCCCAACATTAGCTACGTTTCCATCTAACTGTTTTTATTCGCATTTTGAATATGCGCATAAAAAAACAGTCGATGGAAATGTCATGACGCGCATACATTTTAAAATGTGCATAAAAAATCTATGCGCATAACAGAGTAGGATAAACTTTTTATTCGATAAGAAAAGATGAGCATAAACTGCTATGGAAACACTTGTACCGCATAAATTCCAGTATGTGCATTAAAAAAAACCTCATATTATTTTGTTATAAGAGATCATGTGATGATAAAAATGTGTGTAAATGGACAAACCAGCAGGCTGGCCACATCGTAAAACATCTGAAATGTTGTTTTGGTCATTCTAAAATGCCTTACCGTTTCAGTAGTTGTGTTATTATATTTTTAATGACCTCCAGAATCAAGAGCGTCTGTGCTCCGCGTCTGACACCTTCAAACGCCACCGCGCGTTCACTGTGTGTCAGGATTGCCTTCAGAGGCACAAGTCGTTTATTAAATGAAGAAAAAACTTCTGCTACTGCAGCAAATTATGTTTTTACTGTTGGTATTTGGCACCAGTTAATCAGGAAGTGACGATTTTGTCCGCTTTGACTTGTTGGATGGAAACGCTGCTTTATTCGCACGTCTTTTATGCGATAATCCAGTTTTGCGCATAAAGTTCACTCACATTTTTGGATGGAAACATAGCTATTGTTGGGACATTGCATTTTGTTTGAGAATGAAAATAGCGTTGATTTCAGAACTTAATGTCAGGCTGACGTATGTCTACCGTCCAACCTTAAATCAACCAAATATCAACGCCTAATGATGTTAGAGCTTGACGTTGTGTGGACGCTACCACTATGTCGTTTATCAGATGTCGGATTTCGGTTGCCATACTTGACGAATAAATGTCAGTATTTGACGTCACTATGACGATGGATTAAGATTTAACCTAAAATCAACATCATTTGACATTGTTATTGGACATCAAAATAATATTGTTCTTAGGCGCTTGCTAGACTTTAAGTTTTGGTCACCTGACGTCCTAAATCCTATCTAATGTTCATGTCTTTTGACATTGTGTGCATTCTGGGCAATAACTAGATGCACTACAGAATGTTACGTTTACACACATCCACGAATTACATGTAAATGCATCAGCTTTTTACAGCGTAATACTCACTACTCTTGAGTACTTTTGAAAGGGCTACTTTTTACTCCTACTTTGAGTAATATTTACAACAGATACTTTACTTGCACTACATTTGTAGGCAAGTAATAATACTTTTACTTGATTTTTCAGTACTCTTTCCACCACTGCATACACACACACAAATATATGCATCATCTTACATTTGCATATAGATTTTTATTAATTTTTTGTATCTCATCTTGCATTGACTATATCTCTACATACTGTAAATGACCACGACAGGAAGTGACGGATAATGGAACTATAGCTTGGAGTCGGTTCATCAGCTTAGATTCAGATGAAATCCTCAAACCGATCTCATGATAAACTGCGATTTTACAAATATTCCACTAAATCAATCCAGTCAACCATAAAACAGCATAATGCTATCGTGTCGGTATGGTAATAGCATGCTGAAATGCACCAGAACACAACATACTTGAGCGCAATTACTGTTGTGTAATTATAGCAGTGTACATTGCTGATTGGGTTTGTCAGGAATAGGGTTTTAATTATAGACAGACAGACAGATCCTTAAACGTAGATCAGGCACACGCTCGCGGCTGTGTGCTCTGTTTCTCTACTAAAGCGCTGCGTATGTTTTTGTGCATTTTTCTCATATTAAGTACGTGATCGGCGGCCATCTGATTCTGGAGCAATCAAATTCGAGTCTGATTCACATATATTTTTGCTTTCTCAATGCTGATTTATGGAGGAATTCTTGTGAAGGTGCCTAATGTGTTTAAAGATAAAGACATGTAGTGGCTATTTTCTATAATGAGGCTCTCTCAGTGGTGAAGAAGACAAATTCTTACCCAAAGTGTCTTTTAAAGTTTTATTCTTTGCAAAGAAGGTCAGACAGTCATACGGCAACGCAGGTTTCTGCAGAGTGTGAGACACCGAAACAGATTGCGTTCTCTTTTTATCTAGTTTGCCAAGCTCACAAGGTCATTAATGACATACAGAATGAATCACAGTTACATCAACGCACAAATTTAACCTTTGATTGTCTATATTTCAGTCTTAACTACCACCTGAACATATAGCTGGTTAAATCACCATGTAGGTACCCAGATCTTGTTTGGTGATAAACAGATTTTAAAGTGGTCACACATAGCAAACAGTACATCCATGGAAGAATACAAGAACAGACCTTTATAATGTATATGAATGAATTTCCACCACAGATACTAGTGGCTGTTTAGTGAACTGCAGACTGACTATTGCTCGCGATCGCACTCATAATACGGAAAATACCTTTTTCATTCTTTGATTATAAATAGATTTTGCAACTATATAAAAAATAAGTGCATCTTTTAAATTTCTTTTAAACTGTTAATTGTTTTTTCTTTTAATTTAAGATTATTTTGCAGATTATTTGGCAGATTTAGTTTTTTTAGGGATTTTTTTTATTTTTATTTTTTAATACATTATTTTGAAACCAACATAACATTTTTTACTTGTCTAAAAATACTTTTGATTTAGGATTTTTTTTTTCTTTTTTAGATATTTTTGACTAGAAACGAATAAAATCTTTAAGTAGGAAAGGCATTTTTTGTAGCGTAATGCTTAAGAGTGTATTCAACGAATGAAAACGGCAAGGCATTCTGAATTATCATTACATTTCTAAATCCTTTTCACCCATTTCAAATTACTCCTTTTCCATTGCTCTCACTTAATAAGTTTATTTAATAAGTTTTTTTAGCAGATTCCACTATAAAGAACCTTTTGTGAAATTAAAAGGTTCCATGGAGATAAAAGGTTCTTCATGGAATCATTCCACTGCAATAAAAAAAAGAAATGAAAAAGCTTTTCTTACTTAGAATTTTTGTGTTATTTCTAGTAAAATATCGAAACAAATATCTAAACATTCTTAAATCAAAAAGCATTTTCTAGACAAGCAAATAAATACTGTCTTGTTTTAAGAAATAATAAAACAAGCAAAATAGTCTGCTAATAGGGGGGGCGGGGGGTGGGGGGGGGGTGGACGTGTCCCCTCCCATCCGAGGGTTGCGCTACAATAATAATAATAGAACTAAAGTTTTTAACTGTGGGGACATATCTTTATGAGTAAAAATTAACTGTATTATTTGTGTCCCCTTCAATAAATTGCTCATGAGAAATTTTATGTTTATTGTCCCCTCCTACTGTTAACTGAAATGTACGCCCCTGTTGTCAGTTGTTTTTTGTTTTAGTTTTTTTTTTAGGAAAAATTCATTACATTTTTACATATTGTTTTTGAAAACAAGACAGTTTTTTTCTTGTCTAGAAAATGTTTTTGATTTAGGATTTATTTTTTAGATATTTGCACTAGAAACAAGACTAAATCTCTAAGTAAGAAAGGCATTTTTTGTAGTGTAATGCTTAAGTGTATTCAATGAGTGAAAATGGCATGGCATTTCTAGAAACGTCTGAAAATTAGGCATTCTGAATCATCCATAAATACCATGTTGCTTTTTTCACCTATTTCAAACATTCTCCTTTCACATTGTTCTTTTTTAGGAAAAAAAAAATCATTGTTACATATTATTTCTAAAAAGAAGACACATTTTTTTACTCGTCTAGAAAATGCTTTTGATTAAAAATCTTTCGATATTTAGACTAGAAATATAACAAAATCTCTAAGTAAGAAAGGCATTTTTTGTAACGCAATGCTTAAGAGTGCATTCAACTTATGAAAATGGAAATAGCATTTCCAGAAATTTCTGAAGATCAGGCATTCTGAATTCTTCTTAATTTTCAAAATTCTTTTCACCCATTTCCAGGGGTTCCTCTTTTCGATTGCTCTCACTTAAAAAGTTCTGCAAATTACACTGTAAATTACAAAATCCATCTTTTGTGAAATTAAAAGGTTCCATGGATGTAAAAGGAACAATTACACTGCAAAAACGCCTTTCTTACTTAGTTTTTGTCTTGTTTCCTCGGTAAAAAAGGCAAAATAATCTGCCAATGGGTAAAATAATCTTGTGTTTTCTATGGATTTAAGATTAAAGCTGTGTCTCATTTCAGAGGCTGCATCCTCCCAAAGATGCATTCAAAGGTCGCTGGTCATCGCGGCACTATGAAGGCTGTTTCATTTTTTTTTAATTCAAAGGTTCCTTCAAACACAGCCTTACAATGTTTCTCAGGTAATGAAGGACACAACCGGTGGATCCTTTGCGGCCTCGAACATTCCAAGATTGGAGAAAACTCCAGGTTAAATGTACGAATTAGGATTATTTTACTTGGATATCCAAATACGCTAAAAGGGTTTTTGTAGACAGTTTACATTTTTATGTGTACATGTATGGATCAAAGGAAATATATTTCCAGCTTTTGTAAACCTCGCTTTGCCTTCAGACGCCTATAACAACTTTTAAAATCACTTTGAAAAGTCATTACAAATGTTATTACTGCTTATTAACGGCAGCTGTTACGTTTGCTACTATAGGTGATGTGATCTGTCCTCTGTAGGTTTGATCATCTCATTTCAAAATGCTCGGTTCGGCTTGCGTGGACTTCGAAGGACTCACCCTTGAAGTCTACATCCTTTGCAGCCTTTGGAATGAGCTATACGTTGCTTACCCCATTGGCAGTTTTGTTGTTGTTGTTGTTATTTAGACAAAAAAACTAATTGAATTTTTACAGATTATTTCTAAAAAACAAGCCCAAATTTTTTATATTTGCACTAGAAACAAGACAAAAACTATAGTAAGTAACTAAGAAAAGCTTTCTTTGCAGTTTAATGTTTAAGAGTGTATTTAACGAATGACAATGGCACGGCATTTCTAGAAATTCCTGAAAATAAGGCATTCTGAATTGTCCATAAATATCATGTGATTCTTTTCACCTATTTCAATGCGCCTGTGGCTTTTGTTACACACTTCCACTGAAATCTTCAGCGTTCCCTCACACAAATCTGGCCGCAGATCGCTATCTAAGGTGCTCCTTTGTACTTGGCTTACAAGCATTCGCAGTGACATCATTTTATGTGATCACTCACTGTCAAACCGTAGCGCTGCGCAGGATTGAATATCTTGCACAATGGCTCATTGTCGCCCAAACATGAGATGCAGAAATTGCATAGCAGCACCCTGCGTGTGTACCAACTACAAGTGTCCATTTCAGCCCATGCTTTTGTGCCCAGTTGGAATGATTAGATGGCATGAAGTACTGACAACTGGCAAAGATAACGTTTGAGATAATGAGAGAATTTGAGCTGCTGTGCTGTAAACTATGGCAAATCACAGCACGCTCCAAATGTCAAGATGTTTAGTTTCGAAAGGTAACCGTAGCAACTATATCTATATCATCTATTAAAGAGTTATTAGTAAGTTTAAATATGTTAATTTTGTAACACGTTAGTTTAAGTAATGTATTATTACCTGCCTATTATTAAAGGGGTGGTCCACAGTGTATTTTTAAGGCTTGGTTGTGAAAGCGTCCACAAAGAGAGACACTAAAAGCGTCCGCATAGAGAGACACTGAAAGTATCCGCATAGAGAGACACTGAAAGCGTCTGCACAGAGAGACACTGAAAGCGTCCGCATAGAGAGACACTGAAAGCGTCCGCATAGAGAGACACTGAAAGCGTCCGCATAGAAAGACACTGAAAGCATCCTCATAGAGAGACACTGAAAGCGTCTGCACAGAGAGACACTGAAAGCGTCCGCATAGAGAGACACTGAAGCGTCCGCATAAAGAGACACTGAAAGCGTCCGCATAGAGAGACACTGAAAGCGTCTGCA
>CAIGQQ010002949.1:2979301-2989786 GCA_903798035.1 Danio albolineatus | reverse complement strand
TAGAGAGACACTGAAAGCGTCCGCATAGAGAGACACTGAAAGCGTCCACATAGAGAGACAATGAAAGCGTCTGCACAGAGAGACACTGAAAGTGTCCCCATAGAGAGACACTGAAAGCGTCTGCATAGAGAGACACTAAAAGCACAGAGAGACACTGAAAGTGTCCGCATAGAGAGAAATACTTCATACATAGACTGAAATAAAAGCAGTTTTTAATTTTATGAAGACCATTTTAAGGTCAATTTTATTAGCTACATTAAACAATTTTTTTTCGATTGTCTACAGAACAAACCATAATTATACAATGACTTGCCTAATTACCCAAAGGCAAGCCTTTAAATGTCACTTTAAGCTGAATACTACTGTAGTATCTTAAGAAATATCTAGTAAAATATTATGTGCTGTCATCATGGCAAATATAAAAAAAAAAAATCAGTTATTAAAACTATTATGTCTATAAATGTCTTGAAAGAAAAGCTTATTTCCGTTAAACATAAATTGGGGACAGATATACAGCGGGGCTAATAATTCATGAGGGCTAATAATTCTGACTTCAAATGTATCTATAAAAAACAATGGTACTTTTACTTGAGTATAGCTTTCCAGTACTTTTTCCACCACTGATCCTAACACATTTAATATAAAGACAGCTAAATCCGGTCACAAAACAAGCTCCGAAGTTGGCTGTGATTTTGCCTTGGGTGACATTTTTCGGCCAAAAAAAAACAAAACAAAACTGCTGTGCTAGCAGAGAAGCATTAGGTTTGGTCTGATGACAAGTTTTCAGGAGCGCTGACATGCTGTCGGGGCGACAATTGTTTCCAGAAGACCTTCTGGGGTGTAAAAAGAAGAATTGTGGTTAACCTTTAAAATGAAATGTCCGTTCGTTACTTTACCACAAGCATCTAAAAATGAGCTTAACTGCTGCTCCTGTTCCAACCCTGGTCTTGTAGGTCACCGACTAATGTTTACAGCGAATAGTTTGTGTTTAAACCAGCATGGTGGTGATGTTCCAAGGAGAATTAGGAATGTCTTATCGAAATCCATCATTCTTGTTCTTGGACACTAACAAGCCAGTTCTGGGCAGCAAGAGTGAAGAGCAAGCGTACCATCGCTAAAATACTCAAACCGCCATTTAATAAACACTAAAAGATAAATACACAGCGTCTAATGAAGTTTGGCTTGACTACAGGGAGGACTGCAGTCTCCGCTCTGACTCTCGGGCTGCGTTCGAGTATGAACTAAAAGGAAAATTAGCACACTAAACAGAAATAAAATTCACACATTCAGATTTAAATGTCTTTGGCAAAACTGTAAAACTAGCCTACATAGAGAGGCGATTTCAAAACGTGGGAGGCACGGTGGCTCAGTGGTTAGCACTGTCGCCTCACAGCAAAGAAGGTTGCTTGTTCGAGTCTCGTGCTGGGTCAGTTGGCATTTCTGTGTGGAGTTTGCATGTTCTCCTAGTGTTGGCATGGGTTTCCACCAGGTGCTCCCACAGTTCAAAGACATGTGCTATAGGTGAATTGACAAAACTGAATTATTACTTATAGGGCCTAAATCCTGTACACAGCAGATCTCACAACTTGACCTGCAACTAGTGGGATACAAAGTTAGCATTAGCTCTACTGTAAAAGATTTGGGTGTCATATTAGACAGCAATTTAACTTTTGAAAACCATATCTTCCATATCACGAAAACTGCATTCTTTCATCTGAGAAATATTGCTAAGCTACGAAGTATGCTATCCATCTCAGATGCAGAAAGGCTAGTTCATGCTTTTATGACTTCTAGGTTGGATTACTGTAATGCTCTGTACACTTCAGCTAGTACAAAATGCAGCCGCCAGAGTTCTTACCAGGTCTAGAAAATATGATCATATCAACCCAATTTTATCCTCGTTACACTGGCTGCCTGTTAAGTTTCATATTGAGTTTAAAATATTGCTTCTTATCTATAAAGCTTTAAATAATCTAGCTCCTGTTTATCTACCCAACTTTCTGTCTCGCTACAATCCAACCTGCTCTTTAAGATCTCAAAACTTAACACAGAGAAACATAAAAACCTGCTGCCAGCTAGAGTTTCAGAAGTGTTTTTGCAGAGCAACACAAACAGCACTCAGGAGTATAAATGCAAGACTACACACAAGGTAGGCACCGTGGGTCACGGCGATCACTCGAAAGTATAAACCAGCCTTAAGAAGAAGGAAAATGATGAATGAATGAATTTTAAAAAGTGTGATGGATAGAAATATTTTGGATATTTCTGGAAAATGTTTGACTTAAGGGCTCACTATTCCATTGTGTTTGGCAATGTGAGCACTTGCAATCCTTTTGGAAAGAATGAATAGGTGTAATCTCTAAAACTATTGGTAAAGAAATCCCTGTTCGTCCTAAAATTTGTATTCTTGGTCTTTTTTTCCACCTGCTTTATCTCTGAAAACATTTGAACAGAAGTTTGTAAACCTGTGTCTACTGCATGCGAAACGCCAGACTGCATGAGCAGCGGCACAATGCAAGCAGTCCTTAGTAAATCAGTCAAAAAAAAGCGCTTCTCAAAACAAAAAGCGTGCTCGGTGTGATCAGTCCCTTAGTAAAAAAAAAAATGCACATATTTTACAAGATTTAGGACTTCTTTCATTTTTTAGATGAGAATGGACTGACCGTTTAGTAACCAAAACAATGTGACTGTTAATATGTGCACTGTGTTTATCATGACTTACTGTAATATATTTTGAATATGAATATGCGTTAAACTGTCAGTCTTATTTTTTTCCCCCAAAAAATGTCCCTTTTAATAATTATTTATTATTATTATTATTACTTGTGTTATATATATATATATATATATATATATATAATTAGTATTATTATTACTATTATTTTATATATATGTTTTATTATTTATTTATTTTTGTTTTATATTTTTTTATTACTTATTAGCCCCTCTAAGCTACTTTTTTCCCATAGTTCACAGAACAAACCAATCGTTATACAATAACTCGCCTAATTACCCTGCCTAGTTAACCTAATTAACCTAGTTTGGCCTTTAAAAGTCACTTTAAGCTGCATAGAAGTGTCTTAAAAATATCTAGTCAAACATTATTTACTGTCATCATGGCAAAAATAAAAGAAATCAGTGATTAGAGATGAGTTATTCAAACTATTTTGTTTAGAAATTGGTTGAAAAAAATCTTTCCATTAAACAGAAATTCCAAATTCCAACTCCAACATATTTTATTATTATTATTTTATTTTTTATTACTATCATATATATATATATATATATATATATATATATATATATTATTATTGTTATATATATATATTTTTTTTGCATGTGTGTATATTTTTATGGCTCTGTCAGGATGGAGTGGGTGTTCTTTGGTTACTATTTGGTTACTAATACAGTGCTGTATGTATCACATTTTTCTGAAACAATAAAAATATTAAAGAAAAAAAGGGCTACGGTGCACATTGCAAGCATGTGCTGGACTTAATGTTGCAATAGCTTTTAACATTGTTGGAGATTTTAATGCAAGTTTCTCTGCTTTTTTACATAATACCTCTAATAAAATGTTGATAAGAATTGAGTGCATGAAGCTGGAATAATGTGTTAACAAGAAGAGGTTCTGTATTTTCTTTTCATAAAAAACTAAATATCTAAAACAAGTGTGTTCATAAATATCTCTACAATATTTAGTATTTGACAAAAAAAAGTCATCGTATCACACAAACACAACTTGAGCATCTTTATGACAATGAAATATCACAACTAAAGTTTACCTAAAATCCCTCACACAACAAGAAACTTAATCTTGAGTGAATATCATTCATTCCTTTCTTCATTCATTCATTTTCCTTCAGCTTAGTCCTTTATTTATCAGGGGTCGCCACAGCGGAATGAACTGCCAACTATTCCAGCATATGTTTTACGTTCCAGCCGCAAGCCAGTACTGGAAAACACCCATACACACTCACAAACTCATACACTATGCCCAATTTCATTCATTCATTTTCTTTTCGGCTAAGTCCCTTTATTAATCCGGGGTCGCCACAGCAGAATGAACCGCCAACTTATCCAGCATATGTTTTTCATGCAGCGGATGCCCTCCCAGCTGCAAACCATTACTGGAAAACATCAACACACACTTATTCACAAACATACACTATGGCCAATTCACCTATAGTGCATGTCTTTGGACTTGTGGGGGAAACCGGAGCACCCAGAGGAAACCCACGCCAACAAAGGATGAACATGCAAACTCCACATTGAAATACCAACTAGCCCAGTTGGGACTCGAACCAGCGACCTTCTTGCTGTGAGGCGACAGTGCTAACCACTGAGCCGCCAAGTGAATATCAATTTCAATTTAAGATTTCAAGCAATGACGGTTCCTTTGTTTACATAAAAGATCACCTTTTACTCAACTGTATCTGTAACCGTGTGTGTGTGATGAAAATAGGTGTGTACGTATATGATAGAATTTCTAGGTTTTGGAGAACTCGCCCTTTACAACAGTCTATTGAGTCCCCGTATACGTTAAGAAAGTGAGAGTCAAACCCGCCAGCTGGGCCTTTGTATGTTTATTAGCTCTATATGGCCTTTCAGCTCCGGCAAGAAAGTCACTTTTGCCTTCTCTCACTCAACAGACAACTTAAAAGGGATTTGAAAAGAAAGGAAACAGACAAGATCAAATGTAATTTGTCTGAATAGCGAGGAAACACTTCTTTATTTCCAGTTCAAAAGGCCTGCTTGAACTCTATAATACCGTAAGCAAACCCAAAGTACATTGAACGTCTATTGAACAGCCACTTCCTCGAGGCATTAAAAGAAAACCTATACTGGCACGAGTCCAGAAGCTGTCCTATTATGAGCTGTAGACGGAGTAAACTGATATTTCACAGACTAATTGCACAAACGGTAATAATACGCTTTCATTGTTTGATTAGTTTATCTGTATATTGTCGTTAATCTCTCTCTGAGAAAAAAATAGCCCATTACATGGAATCGATACTTTTTTCTTCCGATTTCAAATTGAAATCTTCCTGTTCTGGGTTTTCATCTCAAACCTTTAGAGTTTTCATATAACTGTAACTTTTTCAAAACTCAGTTTGAGTCCAAAAAGTCCAAACTTCATGTGGGAAATTGTGAAAATCTGATATTTTTTAACCTGATGATTACAACTGTTTTTACTTTATTTTTTTTTCTTTATTTATTTATGAGAATTCAGACTTTCCCCCCAGAATCTAAACATTTCAACATGTTGAATGGAAATTATGGAGACTTAAAGCTGCAATAGAGGGGGAAAAAAATCCAATTGACCTTTTACTTCACCTTTAAATAAGCAAAGCTCATGGAATTGATACTTTATTTATCCCAAACACAAATTTAAATCTTCCATTGACTTTTTTTTAGTTTGCATAAAACAATTCTTACAGCGTTCCAGCTTCGAACTCAGTTTTAGACTCATAATGATGAGAAAAAAAGTCCAAACTGCATAGCTGTGCTTTTCACCTGACAATTCCAAACTTCTAGAACTCGTTATTTACTTTTTAGTTTATTTTTCACATTATCGTTATCACATTTATCCCAAACACAATTTAAATCAGTTTAGACTTGCAATTTTGGGGAAAAAAATGCCCAAACTGCATGTGGGAAATTGTGCTAATCAGATTTTTTTTAAGCTGACGATTCCAAAGTTTTAAAACTCAGTTTTTACTTTGTTTATTTTTCACATTTTTTATTAGAATTCAGACTTCCCCTCCACAATCTAAGAATTCCAGCATGTTGAATAGAAATTAAATTAAAAAAATGGAAATAAAAAAAATCCAAATGACCTTTTAATTCACCTTAAAATAAGCAAAGCCTATGGAATCAAAAGCTTACTCTCTCCCAATAACAAATTTCTTCTATTGTGGGGTTTCCTTTAGTTTATATTTTTTTACTTTATCACAATTCAGATGTTCACCCCTAGAATCTAAACATTTCAACATGTTGAATGGAAATTATAGAGACTTAAAGCTGCAATAGTGAGAAAAAAATATCTAATTGACCTTTTACTTCACCTTTAAATAAGCAAAGCTCATGGAATTGATACCTTTTTTATCCCAAACACAGATTTAAATCTTCCATTGACTTTTTTTGTTGAGTTTGCATAAAACAATTCTTACAGCGTTCCAGAACTCAGTTTTAGACTCATAATGTTGAGAAAAAGAAATTCCAAACTGTGTTTTTCACCTGACAATTCCAAACTTCTAGAACTCGTTTTTTACTTTTTAGTTTATTTTTCACATTATCGTTATCACATTTATCCCAAACACAATTTAAATCAGTTTAGACTTGCAATTTTGGGGAAAAAAATGCCCAAACTGCATGTGGGAAATTGTGCTAATCAGATTTTTTTTAAGCTGACGATTCCAAAGTTTTAAAACTCAGTTTTTACTTTGTTTATTTTTCACATTTTTTATTAGAATTCAGACTTCCCCTCCACAATCTAAGAATTCCAGCATGTTGAATAGAAATTAAATTAAAAAAATGGAAATAAAAAAAATCCAAATGACCTTTTAATTCACCTTAAAATAAGCAAAGCCTATGGAATCAAAAGCTTACTCTCTCCCAATAACAAATTTCTTCTATTGTGGGGTTTCCTTTAGTTTATATTTTTTTACTTTATCACAATTCAGATGTTCACCCCTAGAATCTAAACATTTCAACATGTTGAATGGAAATTATAGAGACTTAAAGCTGCAATAGTGAGAAAAAAATATCTAATTGACCTTTTACTTCACCTTTAAATAAGCAAAGCTCATGGAATTGATACCTTTTTTATCCCAAACACAGATTTAAATCTTCCATTGACTTTTTTTGTTGAGTTTGCATAAAACAATTCTTACAGCGTTCCAGAACTCAGTTTTAGACTCATAATGTTGAGAAAAAGAAATTCCAAACTGTGTTTTTCACCTGACAATTCCAAACTTCTAGAACTCGTTTTTTACTTTTTAGTTTATTTTTCACATTATCGTTATCACATTTATCCCAAACACAATTTAAATCAGTTTAGACTTGCAATTTTGAGAAAAAAAATGTCCAAACTGCATGTGAGAAATCGTGCAAATCAGATTTTTTTAATCTGACGATTCCAAACTTTTACAACTTAGTTTTTACTTTGTTTATTTTTCACATTATTCATCAGAATTTAGACTTCCCCTCCACAATCTAAGAATTTCAGCATGTTGAATAGAAATGAAATTAAAAAATGGAAATTAAAAATAAAGTCCAAATGACCTTTTAATTCACCTTTAAATAAGCAAAGCCTATAAAATCGATACTTTCTGTCTCCCAATAACAAATTTCTTCTATTGTGGGGTTTCCTTTAGTTTATTTTTTTACTTTATTTATCACAATTCAGACGTTCTCCCCCATAATCTAAACATTTCAACATGTTGAGTGGAAATTATAGAGACTTAAAGCTGTAATAGTGAGAAAAAAAATGTCCAAATGACCTTTTACTTTACCTTTAGCAAAGCTCATGGAATTGATACTTTATTTATCCCAAACACAATTCAAATCAGTTTAGACTCGCAATTATATATATATGAAAAAGGCTAATCTGATTTTTTAAATCTGACGATTCCAAACTTTTACAACTCAGTTTTTACTTAGGTTATTTTTTCACATTACTTATCAGAATTCAGACTTCCCCTCCACAATCTAAGAATTCCAACATGTTGAATGGAATTAAAATAAAAAAATGGAAATTTAAAAAAAGTCCAAATGACCTTTTAATTCACCTTTAAATAAACAAAGCCTATGAAATCAATACTTTCTTTCTTCAATTGCAAATTTGAATCTTCCTATTGTGGGGTTTCTTCTCAAACTTTTAGATTTTTATTTAATAATTGTAGCTTTCCAGCTTAGAACTCAGTTTGAGTCCAAAAAGTCCAAACAGCATGTGAGAAATTGTAAAATTAAGATATTTTCAGTTGACAATTCCAAAATTTTAGAACTCAAATAAATATATTTTTTGCATTATTTCTCAGAATCCCCCCAGAATCTAAAAATTTCAACATATTTAAAGGAAATTATAGAGACTTAAAGCTGCAATACTGAGAAAAAAATGTCCAAATTACCTTTTGATTTACCTATAATAGGCAAAGCTGATGGAATTGATACTTTTTTTTTTTCAAATTTGATCTTCCTTTTGTGGGGTTTTTCTCTCAAACTTTTTTTATATAATAATTGTATTTTTCCAGGTTAGAACTCAGTTTGAGTCTCACAATTCTGAGGGAAAAAAAGTCCAAACTGCATGTGAGAAATTGTGCTAATCAGATTTTTTTTAACTTGACAATTCCAAACTTTTACAACTCAGTTTTTACTTTAGTTTATTTTTTACTTTATTTATCAGAATTCAAATTTTGCCCTCCACAATCTAAACATTTCAACATGTTTAATGGAAATGAAATAAAAAAGATGGAAATTAAATAGAAACAAATTCCAATTTTTCAAATTTCCAGAGTCCAAATTTAATTTACCTTCAAATAAGTAAAGCCTACAGAATCAATACTATCTTTATCCCAATTACAAATTTGAATCTTCCTATTCCATGTTTACCTCTCAAACGTTTTCACTTTCTTAAGTATAAAATAAATTGCCAAAAACAATTCGAACTTCTCTGCTTAGAACCCAGTTTAGGCTTTGAAACTCTGAGAAAAGAACATCCAAATTGTGGGATTTTGTGCAATTCTGATCTTTCCTCACAAAAAACTCCAAACTTTCAGAACCCATTTTCCACTTTTTCTTGTTTATCATCCACTAAATTCATCACAGCTCTGACTTTTCCTCTCAGAAATGATCTGTCTTCTACCAATTACAAGTTTATATCTTCAGAAGTTATACTTCCTTTCTTACTTATACTGTACTTTACTTTCTTCCAGTTCCAAGTTCAAATCTCACAGTTCTTACTTTTTTCTTGACAATTCAGAGCTTTGCAATTGTTACATCACAAACATTGTTGCAATTCAGAGTTTACATCTTGCTAACTTCTTTCTCAGTATTCCAAAATGTTCAAATTGGAAACTCTAAAAGGCATAAACCTGCAATTCTGAGGGGAAAACAAAGTCAAAAATGTATCTTTAAACATATCCATACAAGTAGAAATCTTCAATAGCAAACATCATAGCTTCTTCATCATTTAGATCTTTTTTACATATCTTTACTACACTACAATGTGTTGATATAGTCCTAATAAGTGCATCAGAAGACAACAGACGCTACCGAATGCCCAAACTCACTGGCATGTGTTCAAAATAGAAGTCAAACAATCATGTAGAAATCTGAAGACGCAAAGCTTCACAAATGAAATCCATGTGCGCGGACAATACCCAATGTCATCCTGACAAGTGTTAGTAAGCCACTCGGTGCATGTGTGTGTATTTTTAATACATTCCATCTGGCTTTCCATCTCGCCTGATTTTTCACACTAAAGAATGATTAGGTGTAAATGAGCAGAGGTGGAATCCAGACTCCCACAACTACACACCAGGGGATGGTGTCAGTAATACCACAGCAATTTCTCACACGAATAACAGTAACCGAGCGCTTCCCAAAAGGCAGAACTGCAATGTCCCCTTATATTAAATGTAATTCAACGGGACGGAGTGTTTACATCACTTCACGGAGGTCTGAAAGAGCATTTAATCGTGTTGTCCCTCTCCACTAAAAAACACTACGCAAATAAAGCCTTGATTTGGGTGCATTAGGCAGAGAAGCGTATTTGTGTTACCTTGATTTGGGATGGATTTGCTCTGAAAACGCCTCTGGGGAGCAGTTGGAGGCTGATGTATCACGCATACTGGACGTGTTTCTGCTCATATTCACTCTGCCGAGAGGTCTTGGACATGTCGCTGGAATTTTTTTTTTTAGAGAAAGTGAATTAATGGACATTCCGATCTACAGTCACAGAACAAATATCTGTCATTTAGGCAGACTTGCACACGCTTCACAGTAAAACTCCCTTCTTCAATCTGTCTGGATAATTACAGCTCATAAGCAGCTATGAGTGAAACACTTTAGGGTCTCTTAGGGTCATGCCAACACTATCCCACGACAATTCGTAACTTTGATTTAGTGGGTAATACATATAATTCGTACAATTTAATACAATTTGCTTATCCTCCAATGAGTATTGGGTTTTGGTGTGGCGTTTGGTGCGTTTTGTACATATTGGTATGACTGAACTAGTACGAATTTGTATGAATTAGCCACTAAACAGACATCATTAAACTCCCTCATTAGCATAGATAGTCCTGAGTGAGAAGCAGTCGTCCGCCACTATGGTGCGTTCACACCAGACGCGGATGAAGAGTCAAGTGCGAGTGATTTACATATCAATGCAAAGACGTGAATAGACATCCTGCGGAGCGAATGAGGCAGTGTGAATGACGTGATTCGCTCGAATTAAACGTTTCGTGCATTTGATACAAT
>CAIGQQ010002949.1:2952504-2979291 GCA_903798035.1 Danio albolineatus | reverse complement strand
AATGACGTGATTCGCTCGAATTAAACGTTTCGTGCATTTGATACAATCAAGGCACGTTTCTTTTGAATTGGAAAATCTGAACTTTTAATGAATATTTGCGTGGGTTAACCAATCAGGAGCTTGCTCTTGTAGGGGTGTGATTATGACGTAGTGCCTGTTGTTGGTGTCGTAAGGGCAAATCCTCCTGCCGACACCGGACACTCATCAAACTGCTCTCAGCTCAGTCGGAAGCACTGCTGAAAGCTTTCATCGTCCAGGTATAGTTTCTGGAGGAGTTGATGAACTCACAGAGCTAAGTGCATCTCAGAAAGAATCTAATGAACTCAGGCGCAGCGCCGAACAAATCTATGCTGTTTTTCAGCATTCCTAAAGCACAGCTACTCTCTCAGTAAAATCCATGTTAGCCATTTAGCAATGAAACTACAGTCACCGGTGAACAGAAGCCCTGCCCATTATGTGAATCCACATTATTGTGAAGTGAATTTCACATGCAAATGAAACGAGTAACTCAAAATGTTCACATGACTATTTGTGCGCGAATAGCTCGATTTATTTGCGCTCATCACGTCTGATGTGAACACGGCATTAGAATTTGAATGTTAGTCCTGTTTTAAATCTGCCGTTATGCTGACGCACAGGCATTTCTAGCTCCACCCTCTTTTGAAAAAAGCAGATTCTCATTTGAATTTAAAGCGACGGACATTAAAACAGCACAATTTGGAGTCAAGCATATGAGGGGCACTTTCAAAGAGTTCTATAACATTATCTGTGCAGTATTTTGAGCTGAAACATCACATACACACTTTAGGGACGGATTTATATTACATCTTGTACAAAGGTGGCATAATAGGTCCCTTTTAATTTGTATAGTCATCCACATAGTTTATTTACCAACTTTTAAGGCATTGTGTCCACTCACTTTAAGTAAAATCAACAAATTTTAAAGCGCAGCAGAAGGGAATACAAATAAAACAACGACGTAAGAAATCAGCTTCTTCCAAAAAATAGCTGAAATGGCAAAAGCTGATCCACCAGGCTTTCAATTGAGGGATTCTCTACCAAAGCACGTCTATAAACAATAAGCTCGACTGGCAACATATTACTGAGGACAAAAATCTCTCTTCTTCTGGCTGGTCAGGATGTGGCCGAGAAATTAAAATTTGAGGGGCGACACGGAAAGGGGAAAGAAATGGTTTCTGACTGTCCTCCAACTGCGCGATTATCACGAAGTCAGATTCCAAAGCTAAATGCGTCTTTGTCTTTTCCGCCGTCATTGCTAATTAAATCTGTCCGATGTAGAGCGAGTTTGCATTCCTCTTAACACTGAAAACTGGCTTGCGATTAAAACAGTAGAGCGGCAACAATTTGAGATTTATGGAGATGTGTGTTCTGTTGGAATTTATGGACAATGGAAACATGCAATACTATTTAAACTCATAAAATGTATGAAGAAAAAAAAACTTGTAAAAAAAAATATATATTTGGCTTTGGCTCAGAGGATGGAGAAAATGTAGTGGAGCTCTAGTGAACTATAAAAATCAGGATATCAGGAGCTGCTGGATTACCTGAACTTCAGGGTGGGCAGCCATTTAGCAAACACGAAAGAGTTTAGTAACTCCTGAATCACTGAAAGACAAAAAAAAAAAAAAAAGAAATCTACTGAAATACTTGAACAGTGCACACAAACATTACTACAGGAATGAGCAGAAGACTGAAACCACTAGTGAAAATTCTTTACTGATTGAGTAGATTATATGTTGGATGAAAAATTATAACATCCGCATTATGACAAATTATAATATCAGCGTTATATCTGAAGCGAAAAATAACCATGAATATGTTGGCTTAAATCACAGATTTTCAATGTAACCTCAAACTCCACTGTCAAGAGAGAAAACATTTGAACTTAAGCATAAAAATGAGACAATGAAATGAGCTTCTAATGAAACTGTAACATAAACATATTTTCTATCAATATAACTGTCAATTTCGTTATTTCATTCATATTTGAGGTGCTTTTAAAATAAGAACTATTAGAATTATTAGCCCCCCTTTGATTTATTTTATTTTATTTTTTTCAAATATTTCCCAACTGCTTAACAGAGCAAGGAAATTTTCACAGTATGTCTGATCATATTTTTTCTTCAGGAGAAAGTCTTATTTGTTTTTATTTCGGCTGGAATAAAAGCAGTTTTTAAATTTTTAATGACAATTTTAAGTTTAATATTATTAGCCCTGTTAAGCTTTTTTTTCTGATAGTCGATACAGAACAAACCATCGTTATACAATAATATATATTATTATATATTATGACAACTGTGAAGGGGTGTTTTTTTTTTTAGAACTCATCTGTTTTGTCTTTATTAAGCTATAATAAGTCTGCAAAATAAGTGTGTGGCCACTTCAGTGACAGCTAGGTCTGAGCCACTGAACTTGGAACTTTCATTAATAGCTTTGGATTTACTAACACAGACTATATTTGAAGTATTTAGAAGTAATTTCCTTTTCCTCGTGTAGAAAAACATCATAAGAACAATGCTTAGTGGCTCAATGTATTACAACAGTGTTTTTAAAAGACTAAACATTGGTATAGTACACAACTAAACACATGGTCAGAACATAAACGAGTCACAGGTAATGAAGTATCAAGCGTTTCTCCCAAAGAAAACCCAAAAGGCGCCTGTAGCGCCACTGACGTTCCGCCTCTTTGCCCTGTTTTGGTCAGCCTCAGTCGATGCGATGTGATGATGCGCGAACAAAATGTCGACGTTGGCCACGCCTACTTGTAGCTTCATTTGCGCTCTTCAGAAACCTAAGGGTAATGTCACAGATACTACGTCCATATCTTTTACCGACCTTTCAAATAAATGACATGTGTGGGCGGTGCTGAGAGCCACGAGCCCGATGGAGCAAGCGTTTACAAGTGTCGAGTCCCATGAAGTAGCTCCAGATGGAAACTGTTGTTTTGTGTTGACCTTATGATTAAAGTTGTTGCACGTCCGCTAGTTCCTGCCTCTAAATGAGCCACTTGTAAATTAAATTAGCGTTCAGAAAAACAAAACACCTGCGAAGAAACTTGAGACAGAAGAACAAAAAAACCTACTGCCAGCTAGCATTTCTGAAGTGTTATTGCAGAGCAACACAAACAGTGCATGCAGAAGTATAAATGCACAACTACACGCAAAGCAAGCGTTGTGGGTGCACTAGCAAAATAAACACTCTAAATTTTGATTTCACACAAACTTTAATGAAATAAATGTATTAGACGCAATAAAAATACACACAAAGAAGACTCTGTTTAACCGCCATCCATTTAAAATGCCTATAAAACAAACTCCATAAACAAAATGTTCACTATACAGTACAAAAAAACCTAAAATATATAATCATGTGTGCACAAAAAGCTCCATTGTCCGTCTCTTACAATAGCTGAGCCGCAGGGAGGGGGTTAAACGTGCGTTTTTTGCAGCTTCATGAAATCACTCTTGTTTTCGGGTCCCGATTGCTCCTGTTTTTCCGGAATCCATAAATGAACAATTCCCTCTCATTCACCTCTCAGGTTTAATTCATCTGTTTATTTTTGTTTCGGGACCTCAGGATGAAAGGCTGGAGGTGGAGGAGGGGGGAGGAGGGCGGGCCTGCTTCAATTTCCACTGATTCATTTTACGTATCCGCCTTCATTCACGGCCTTAAAGAGTGTTGCACAATACCAGCCAACTGTATTGTTGATGAAAACCATAAAGGAGGCATTTAATTGGGCTATTTATCCTCTACTTAAGGCCTGCACTGTGCCCGGGTCTGTGTTCTCCTGTTGCACCGGCTGTCTCCTGCGGAAAGTGTGGGGCCAAATAATTACAGCTGCTCATGATCAAAGCTAGAACAATGTCCAAGACAAATACAAAAAGACAAAAAAAAAAAAATCATGGCATCGAATAGCACCGCAGCGGATGATATATGGGAAATCAAGACTGCCAACCAGGTGCTCTGCAAACAAGCCCCGGCTAAAACAGAGCCACTGTGTATTACTAATAAAAATACACGGAGAAATGTCAGGCACATGTGATTATGCAAAACCTTAATCTGACAAAAATGTGAAATAAATGTACAAATTAAATGGAAAATCTTATTTCGATAACACTTGTTATTTATATGGGATTTAGATATCTTTAGATTATGTCAGGAAAAAGGATGAAGTTGTGCTAGTAAAGCATTTATTAACATACAAAATGTAGCTTTTATTATATGTCTGAATTGAAAGGTATATAAATGTTTATTTGAATAGTTTATTAATCATTTACCTGCACACCCATTTTTAAGGATCCTAAAAAAATAAATAAAAAAAAAATACCAACTATTCTTAAAAAGTTTCCATAATCCTGGACCAGGCCATATCCTGAGCAGCTGCTGTGGTGGTCATGGAGGAGTGGAGAACATGAGACTGATCCCTGTAAGACCTGTAAGATTCCTTGCATTGTTCCCGAAGGGCCAGCCTGTTTACCAGCCGGTGACACACCTGCGGTTTCTCCGTGATGGACGTCCATCTTTCTCCAGCCCCAGCGCCTAAACTGCAGCTCTGTACAAGACGTCTGGCCACAGGAGAAATGGTCGTGCCCAACTGAGCCTGGTTTCTCTCTAGGTTTTTAAATTCTTCACTTTCGCCAATTGGTGAAGTTTTTTCCTCGCCGCTGTCGCCACCGGCTCGCATGGTTCAGGACTTGTAGAGCTGCGCATCGATGGATTAATCTTCAGTGTTTGGACTCTCAGCAGTGATTATTTAACCACGCTGAATTGAACTAAACTGAACTTCAACACTGAAAACTGGACTGACACGGTTTCAATTTTTTATAACGCATGTGAAGCTGCTTTGACACAATCTCCATTGTAAGAGCACTATACAAATAAAGATGAATTAAATTGAATTAAATAACTAGTTTGTAAATAATTCAATGCTTAAAAGTGCTGTATATACGTTTTTGACTCTTCAAAGCATCTTGTTTATCTGAAAAACAGTGCTGAAGTCAGATATTCTGCTTTAAAAAAATGTGCTTTCCGTGCTGAAACACTGTCTTTGTTTTGGTCAATGTAACCTGCTCAATGCCAGTTAAGCCAATTATATTCCAGCACCTTGCCTTGGTGAAAAACAGCATATTTGATTTATTCAGTCAAGAAGGGTCTCAAAGTACGCGTCTGACCGAAACTGCGACCTCTGATGGACAGTACCAGCCCCGAAATGAGATGCAGATTCAGAGTTCCACATGAGGTGGTTATTAATTAGAAAATAATATATACATATTACGAGCGTAAACATTAGGTGAGCAGGTTACATTGTAACCCCGTGTCCTAACACGCTTCGTGACGAGATACACAGTGATGAGCAATTTGGTTGTTTGCACCAGACGAAACACGACAGAAATTGCAATACAGCCATTCAGAAGCACAGAATAGTGCACTTACTGCACTCCAACAAAATGCTAAGGTTTATAATCTATTTAATATCATATTCGAATGTTCGTTGAAACGACGGATTTGGGGAAACGTTAAACAAATGAACTATGTTTGTAATGATGGAACTTGCGACCTTAGTTGGGTAACGATGGTTTTCGCAAACGCACCCCAGAGCAGATATTCAACCAATCTTCCTCTAAGATAACTAGGTTGGATTCTCTCTTCCAATTTAGTCTGATGTCATTTGTTGAGGGATCCTTGGTGGACTGGATGGAAGAATACTATTTTGAAAAAAGTCTCCTATTGGCCTGGTTTTATATAGATGTCAATAACTAAGTCAATTAGGTTGAGGGGATGGTTCTCCAAACAACTCTAGTTTTGTTTTCATTAAATATTTCATTCATTTTTAATTATTTTCACACAAAATATTAATAATAAAAAGGAAATTAAGCAGTTATTGTTTTAAATAACTCGACTAAATACACTGCTTGGAATAAATAAGTGCTATATTACTTATTTTAAGGCATTTCTTTCTTTAATAAATCTTCGGTATGTAAGAAAATCTCACCATAATCATCTTACTGGACTGGCTTGTTATTTCCTTCTTAATTCATTCATTTATTTATCCTACTTAGATGGTTATTTTTTTGCACCGTGGCTGTATTTATGAGCTCAGAAAGCTGTCACTTCATTTGCATGATGTCAGGATAATATCTTCGATTTGAATGCAAATGCCGGTTTGGTCGTATCATCACCAGGTTGTGTTTATTTATGGCCAAATACCGTGAGAGCGAGCACATGAAACAACAGCAATGACCTCACGACCTCTTATTTTAGAAATGGTTAAAGCTCAGAGAACAAATAGTTTTATTACGAAGTTTTGGGTTTATTTTTAGATTTGTGTGAGTGTGTGCATAGGCAAGGACATGGTTGCTAGTATTAATGCGTTTCAATGAGCCGATCAAAAGTAGGTGTTTTTTGAAGACATTCAAATATATTTGACTACATATAGATGGTCAAAAGTGGACATGCTCAAACCGCTTTAAACACCATTTACACCTGTATGTACACTATCTCAGTGGTCCCCAACCTTTTTATCACCGCGGACTGGTTAATAGGGTATATGTTGAACGTTACGTGACCAAACTGGATCCTTGGGTAGAACACTGGATAGGTATCCAAATCCTCTAAAGGATTGTTAGTCTGCATTATTTAGGGTAACCGGAGCCGGGAACACTTCCCAAAAGACATTATAATTTGAACGGCATCTGCGCTTATGTTAGTCTGTTTTTTATTATTCCCGAGGTTTCCATAATCCTGGACCAGGCCGTATCCTGAGCAGCTGCTGTGGTGGTCATGGAGGAGTGGAAAACATGTGACTGATCTTTGTAAGACCCCAGTGACAGACGAGTCCTTGCATTATTCCTAAGGGCCCAACCTGTTCACCAGCCGGTGACCACACCTGGGGCTTCTCCACGATGGACGTCCAGCGTTCTCCAGCCTCCGGCGCCTAGACTGCAGCTCTGCACAAGACGTCATAGGAGAAATGGTCATGCCCAACTGTGCCTGGTTTCTCTCGAGGTTTTTTTAATTCTTTACTTTCGCCAATTGGTGAAGTTTGTTCCTTGCCGCTGTCACCACTGGCTTGCTTGGTTCGGGACTTGTAGAGCTGCGCATCGATGGATTTGCTCTTCAGGTGTTTGAACTCTCAGCAGTGAATATTAAACCACACTGAACTGAACTGAACTCCAACACTAAAAACTGGACTGACACTGTTTCAATTTTTTATAATGCATGTGAAGCTGCTTTGACACAATCTACATTGTAAAAGTGCTATAGAAATAAACATGAATTGAAAAAAATTGAACTTCCGCTTATCGCCGTTTCATATGCGCCATCGGTTTGCTATTGAAATTAGTAAGTAGTAGACATCTGTGATACTTAACTTAGGTAGTTCCTGGAGGCTTCTTGTATAAAACAACAGCATACTAGCGGAGAGCGAAAAACAGAAAGTGTTCTACCCAGGTTGACTGGAAAGCGAAAGTTGCACATATACCCTATTATATAACGTATAAAACACTACTTACTACTTACGATCAATAACAAACCGATGGCGCATATGAAATGGCGATCAGCGGAAGTGTTCTACCCAGGGATCTAGTTTTATCACGTGACGTTGGACATACACCCTATTTGGGCGCTCAAGGGTAGTTGCTAGAACGTATACGTTTGCAGCCGGAAAGTTAACGAGAATTATTTATATTATTTATTACATTTCCTATATATTGTATTTTATTATCGTCTACCCCCACCCCAAGCCTAAACCCAACCGCCACAGTAACCTAAAAACAGTAATTGTACTGAGTATTATTTATTTTATCTATTAAATTGCCCAATAAATTTTATTTTTTAACGCCTACCCCCCACCCTATCCCTAAACCCAACTGTCACAGTACTGTAAAATGTAAGTTATTGTTATACAGTGTCATGAAAAAATGCCACTATATTAATGTACATATCGCACTTCCGGGCAGCAGCATATCCGTTTTAGCCTTTATCGCGCTCAAGTGACCGAGATGTAACCGAGAGAATACGGTAATTTTTCAAAATAAAAGGCTTTTTAAAATAAAATATTGTTCAGACTCATGTAATTAATAAAACAGAAATAATTATCGATTTCTTGTGCTGCCTGGTAGCAATTGATCCGCGGACCGCCCGGTGGTTGAGGACCACTGCACTACCTGACA
Source organism: Danio albolineatus (assembly GCA_903798035.1). Taxonomy (NCBI): domain Eukaryota; kingdom Metazoa; phylum Chordata; class Actinopteri; order Cypriniformes; family Danionidae; genus Danio; species Danio albolineatus. The sequence goes on along the minus strand of CAIGQQ010002949.1, from coordinate 2,971,099 downwards.
AAAGTCTTGTCATGGATCCCATTTGTAAGAGCAACAAATAATAACTTGACTTCTAGTTGATCGTTTAGAAAAGTGGCAGAGGGTCGATTTTTCCCAAAAATCATCCGTTTAACTGCATCCTAATAATTACAAACACTGCAGAAGACCTATTGGAACCTGCATGGACCTAAGATTCACATAGAAATCAGTCAAGTTTGGTGAAGGAAAAATCATGGTTTGGGGTTACATTCATTGGGGGTGTACGAGAGATCTGCAGCGTGGATGCCACCATCAACAGCCTGGGGTATCAAGGCATTTGTGCTGCCCATTAAATTACAAACCACAGGAGAGGACAAATCCTTCAGCAGGATAGCGCTCCTTGAAGATGAAATAAAACAAGACTTTCTCCAGAAGAAAAATATATTCTAGAAAAATGTGGTGAAATCGTTTGGAAATATATAAAAAAAAAGTAAAAAGAAAAATGTTTTTGGAATAATTTTGGCTTTAACTGTATCAAAACGATGTGGTTAGAATTCTATAGCCATTTAATTATATTCCTACAAACTCAAATTTCGACAATTATACCACTGACATAAACAACCCCAGCAGCCAAATCATCCAGTGCTGTGATTAAATCCATTTTTGAAGGCAACAATAACATTTTAAATCTTAAATGACCTAATCTGGCAAATCTATCCCACTAAACCCTGATTACCTAGCGGCGAATAAGCCTGCGCTACCGCCGGTATGTTTACTTTGAGAGGTACCCCCTCAAGGGTGGTCTGTGACTGCTAGTGACGAACAAATAAACACAGGGATTAGCGCTTGTTTCTCTTCTCGCAGATACTATCTTCAGTGTCCTGATTGAGGAAGAGCAGATAACGGCACCGGGACGCAGATGCCGCTGACGCAAGAGGCATTTGAATACGGTAGCGTGCACTATAATGTCTTATTAAAGCGCTGTTATGACCTATAAACATTCGTAGGGTGATAGCATCAACTATACCTTCGTCATCAAGTCATGTTGTGGCCAAAGGCATGAAGTGTTGACAGCTTTCATTCAATTGCTTCAAACTTCCCTGTCGCAGTTTATGAGTCAGTTCATTACCCGAGAGAGAGAGAGTAAGAAACACTGTAAAAATAAAGTTGAGTCAACTTAAAATCGACAGAGTTTGAATCTTTTCGTAATGATCAAGTTGTCTTACCTTGTTAGTTGGCATGAGTTGGATGCACAGGATGAAGAGTTTGAAAGGCATACGGTGTCCCGAGTCTTTGTGTCATGAAACAGATGCGTCCCTTTGATGTGAACATGCCAGGCTGTAGCATTTGATGTATGATACCCCTCTATCATGCGATCCTCTGAGGTAATGCCTTGTATCTGAGACTTTTAATATCTGTAGATACGCCAAACCGGATGAAAGTAGATTAAAAGGAAGAGGATGCAAGTCATTGAAAAACAAAATTAAAAAATAAAATTAAAAAAATCACCAATGTTTGCCACTGGCTTCTCAAATATCAGGCATCACAAGAAAAGACATGTGGAACGAAGCAAATATTTGGGTAAGCTGTATGAAAGTCGCACGAGAATCAGCAAACACTCTCAGTTTAACATTAACTTAAAGGAAAAGCCTGGCTGAAATGTTTTTATTTACTTGGTCTTCTTGCAGGAACAGATATTTTTTAAAGAATGACAGTAACGAAAAATGTGATGGTTCCCATTGTCTTCCATAATACAGCAGGAGGAAAAAATTTCAATGGATTTATAATGGAAGTCAATGGTGACCAACCTTGAGAAACATGCAGTTCTTCCTCTCACTTATCACTTAATCGGCCTGACAACTAAACCTGATCGACTCAGCCTTCTTTAAAGAACAGAAACAGATATTTTGAAGAATTATAGTAACAAAAAACCTGATGGTTCCCCTGATGTTCCATTATACGGTGTGTGTGGGGGGAAGGCGGTTACAATGGAAGTCAATGGTGACCAACCTTGAGAAACATGCAGTTCTTCCCATCACTCTTCACTTAATCAGCCTGACATTTTCATACGGGTCAATGAACCAAGTCACTTGGAAAATCCAGTAAAGCAGTTCCTTGAAGCTGAAAACACTGAAATAATGAAACGGCCAGCCCAGACTCCTGAACTAAACCTAATTGACAAATTTTGGTCACACACTACAGTTAGTAGATGGGATTCTTTTTTTTAGTTTGCCAAATAATAATAAAAATAATAATAATAATTATAATAAAAGTGAATTAGGTGTGCTTCCATGAAGTTGAATCGCTGACTATTGTATTGGTAACCTAGCAACCAACAATAAACAAGGCAAGTATAATGAAGTCAGAACAAATTTGTTCCCATATCCCATTATTTAACCCTTTTTTTGCAAATCCAAAACCACCTCAAGAAAAAACAACAACACTTTTTTCCCAACATTTTTCCAAACAAAATTACCATTTAGGAGGATTTTTAAAACAGGACTTTAGACAGTATAGAAACTATAATAGATGTCTGGTGAAGTGTGGGCACTTCATTGTCCTTTCATTGCAAATTCTGTCATGGACTGCATTGAATGGAAGTAAAAGCAGATGCAGGGGAAATGGAAGGGAAAATGTGGCTGGGCTTCATGTAACAGACTAATCTATGATGTCACATGATGAAATGGTGGCACTAATTAGTCATGGAGGATGTGCAGCAGTGCGTGACGGTCATCGGACATTTTATACAAATGGGTACCAAATACTGTAGAACTTCTTTTTTTTTGTCAACAAAAGATACAGGGAAAGGGGTGCAAAAACACACATCAGGAGTCAATAAAGGGCTTTATGTGCTGTTATGTACACAAGACAAAATATTTCAATTTCTTGCTTCCTTTTACATGTTGATAAATTTTAACTAAACTACGCACACGTTTATACTAAGTTATTTATTACAATTTGAAGGTACGTTTATTTTATAATTATTATTAATTAATTTATTACATATTTATATATAATTAATTTACAATAAAAATAACAGTAAATAATAACTTATAATGATAATAATAACAATAAGAATAATAATAGTATTTTTTTTCGACTTTTACTCTTCAATGTTTGTTTTATTGTTGAAATATTGTTTTTAGAATATGCTTGTAGAATATAATTTACTGTATAGCCAGATAGGCATCATTAGCACAATTTTATTCTTAATTTTTAGACAAATATTCAACATTTAGTGCTGGTTTATATTATTATTATTATACTCTTGTAGTAGTTGTAGTAATAATAATAATAATAATAATAACTACAACAATTACTTCTATAATTATTATTATTATTAGATGTCTCATTTCGATTACAATACATTTAATTTATTCATTTGTTTTATTTTAATTGATTATTTTTGCAATTGTGCTGTATTTTCCTCAGTATCTCTTTAACTTTTCAAACAAAAATCTTAACTTTTAACAACTTATCTAAATTTAATTCATTTTAATTTAATTTTATTAAATTTTAAAATGTGTGAGAATTTTAGACAATCATTAAAACAGTTTATATATAAATTATAATATTGTTTATTCGTATTGTTATTATTATTATTGTAAACAAATATTATATATAGAAAAATTTAAGCAAATATTAGGTTTCAAGAATTTTGTTCTTAAATTAACCTTATATCAAGCCAATAAAATATGTACAATTTGCAATCAAGAAAATAAAGACTAACGTGCTGGGAGAGGTAAAACCATCTAGATCAGTGGTTCTCAAGCTTTTTTTGCCAAGTACCACCTCATAAAAAAATTGTCTCTCCAATTACCACCATAATAACCGGTAGTGAAGTACAGTAGCGTGGTAGGCCTTATTAAGCAGCTACAGCACTGCACAGTTCAAAAACGAGGCAGATTAACCCTTCTAATTAAGAATATTTATTGTCAGCCTTTTAAATAAAAGGTTTAGCATATTAAAATCAATTTACTGATCACATTGTGTAATCGTAAGTGTCAAAGGGTTGAAAATGTGTTCCTTTGTCTACTTTAATTATTCAGCGATTTTTCCGAATACCACTAGAAGGAAGCTTGTGTACCACAGTTTGAGAACCACTGATAAAGAGGGCTTTTTTCCAATTTGTCGAAAAGAACCAACTATTAAAGCTACTTTTTAAATTCAAAAAGACATGAAGCATCTCAGCGAAACATGATTCAGAACAGTCCAAATGTCTGGAGTCTGTATACTCCGAAATAAACTACAGTGTATATTTACATGTCAGAAAAAAAAACACATGATGCTCTGAGAAAGACATCTGTCAATAACAAAAACAACAGCAAACATTTGCACCGCAACAACTCTTGCCCCATCACCTTTCAAAACAACTTCACTAACTCATCCCAGCATGTCGGGGATCTTGTAATGGTTTCCACATGACTGGATGCATTTACCTTTATGGCAGTTTGCATTTTCGGTACTGGATTGAAGGTCAAGCGGGCCGCGGCTTTTTACTGCAGAGCGGCAAAGACAAGAACCAGGTGCTACCGAGAGCAGCTTCCCTGTCTGTCAGCATTAATAAAGCCTGTGTTAAAAGACACCGCTGAAGGAGGGAAAAAAGCAGTATGCAGAAACATTTACAAACATCATTTATCACTGAACGCTATAGAACGAAGATAAATTAGGTAGACGATTTAAATAATTACATCAGGAGATCAAGGTCAAATCAAAAAAGTAGCAGTGCAGATCAAAACTGGAGAATATTATACAATTTCACTCTTATTTGAAGGTTTCTCAACAGGAGAAAAGAGGCATTTTTAAGCATATTTCAGGAGTTTTATATATTATGACGAAAATATACAGATTTTAATGAAACATTTAGAAGAAGGAGGAGGAAAAAAAACATATAGTTAGAGAATACTTTCAGATTCCTCTTAGTTACTGGAGTTAGTTCATCCAAAAATGAAAATTACCTCATTGTTTATTCTCCCTCATGTGGGTTTTAAACATGGAGTTTCTTTCTTCTGTTGAACACAAAAGAAGATATTTTGAAGAATGTTGGTTGCTGGAACCCAGTGACTTCCATAGAAGGATAAAACATTAATATGGAAGTCAACAAGTACAAGCTACCAGCATTCTTCAAAATATCTTCTTTTTTGATCAATGAAAGAAGGAAACATGGACAGTCCAGAGTCCTGATCTCAAATTGATTAATAATCCTTGGTGACAAAGCCATGGCTAAGATGCACTAAATACAGAAGCTAATTTTCTATCCTAATGTGAAGCCAATGTTTTTAAAGTTTGCCCCCCAAAAAAAAGTGAATTAGGTGCGTTTCCAGCACACATAATTGAAATAATGAAATGACCAGTCCAGAGTCCTGACCTAAACCTGATTGACGTCACTCGGTGACAAATCCATGGCTAAGAAACACTATAATTGCAAGGTGGGTTTCTATCCTAATGTGAAGCCAATGTTTTCAAAGTTTGCCAAAATAGAAAAAAAGTGAATTAGGTGCGTTTCCAGAACACATAAATGAAATAATGAAATGGCCAGTCCAGAGTTCTGCACTAAACCTGATTGACATCACTTGGTGACAAAGCCATGGCTAAGAAACACTACAGTCAGAAGCTGGGTTTCCATCCTAATTTGAAGCCAATATTTTTAAAGTTTACCAAAAAAAAAAGAAGGAAAAAAAATAGGGGCGTTTTTAACACATATAATTGAAATAATGAAATGGCAGTCCAGAGTCCTGATCTAAACCTGATTGACAATCCTTAGTGACAAAGCCATGGCTAAGACACTCTACAGTCAGAAGCTGGGTTTCTATCCTAATGTGAAGCCAATATTTTCAGTTTGCCAAAAAAACTAAAATAAAACAAATGTGGATTAATGCCGTTTCCAACATTTTTTTTAAAATGGGTTTTAGTTCACCCAAAAATGAAATATCCCGTTAGTTGCATTAACCCTTTTCCCACAAGTCCAAAACCACCTCAAGTGATTGCAAAAAAAATGTGTGTGTGTGTGTGTGTGTGTGTGAATTAAGGATTTATTTTATTTTAGTATGTAAATTTATGTTTACATTTTTGTAACTTTTTGTAAATTTTATTTTAAATTACTCATTTCTCATTCGATACTGCTAAATTGTGCATTAAGACAGTGAGATGTAAACCCAGATAGTCCACTGATGTCCTTCATACTCATTTAACACTGCTGTAACCTTCAGTTGTTTTAGTTGAAATCTTATTCCAAGCAACAACCATTGCTGTTCACTAGATTACTAAACTGGATTTGGGGCACCTTGGTTTTTATTAGCGCATAGCCAAACCTAAAATTCCATCAAACTGCGAATACTGAAGATTACATTATTTCTGAAATAAAAGTCAAATGTTTCTCAATTGTTCTTCGACTTTGATCTCCACTGTATATCCGAGCAAACGTTTATGTCATGTGACCGTTGAAGGTCTCTCTCGATGGGGATCAGAGACTGACTGAACTTGGACATGTTAAAAAAAAAAACATGAATGCAAGTACAGTTTCATCTTTGAGCTGGAATGAAAAAAAAAGTCTGGATTAACCCTTTCACAGGGGCGCGACTGCATCTGGAGGCCAGCTGGATTTCTGGGTGTGCTTTCTGATGGATTTCTTTGACCTTGTACAGCAGCAGCAGCAGCACTGTTTAACTGCGGGAACTGGGGAAACGTACATTACGGTCAGCGATGTTTTCACGTTTTTTACAGTGCGTGTCTATTATGCTATTTCAAAGGTAGAGCTAGTTTTGTTTTGGAGTCTCCTACAATAGGTTATTATTAAACTGTTGGCGCCAACAGATGAGTGGTCAGTGGTGCGCCAAAGGACTTCAGGGTGTCCCAAATTCGAATCCTAGCTCGTGGACCTTTATTGGGTTGTTGCTTGAGGAAATATAGTTGTGGTCAGAAGTTAATGAGTATTATTCATATTATTTATTAAATTACCCATAATTGTATTTTATTAGCATCTACCCTTGCCATCACAGTAATGTAAGAACAGTAGTTATACCGAGTATTTGTTATTTATTAAATTACCCTTTAAATTGTATTTCATTAACGTCTACCCTCACCCCAACGCTCACAGTAATGTAAAAATATTATTATTGTTCTACAGTTTCACAAAAATGATGCTATATTGATGTGCATATATGCAGCTGTATCCAATGTAGACTTTCCCACTTTCCTGATCCTTTCATTCAAGGCAAAACACCAAAAACTAAATTTAGGTATATATATATATATATATATATATATATATACATACATACATACAGTGAGGGAAAAAACTATTTGAACCCCTGCTGATTTTGTAAGTTTGCCCACTAACAAAGAAAACATCAGTCTATAATTTCAATGGCAGGTTTATTTGAACAGTGAGAGACACAACAATAACAAAAAAAAACAGAAAAATGTGTTTCAAAAAAGTTAGAAACTAATTAGCATTTCTATGAATGAAATAAGTATTTGATCCCCTATTCGTCAGCAAGATCTCTGGCTCCCAGGTGGATCTTATATAGGTAACGAGCTGACATTGGCAGCCCACTCAGCTCGTTACCTATATAAAAGAGACCTGTCCACAGAAGCAATCAATCAATCCAGATTCCAAACGCTTTACTATGGCCAAGACCAACGAGCTTTCCAAGGATCTCAGGGAAAAGATTGTGGACCAACACAAGGCTGGAATGGGCTACAAGACCATCACCAAGCAGCTGAGTGAGAAGGTGACAACAGTTGGTGCAATTATTCGCAAATGGAAGAAACATAAATTAACTGCCAATCTCCCTTGGTCTGGAGCTCCATGCAAGATCTCACCTCGTGGAGTTTCAATGATAACGAGAACGGTGAGGAATCAGCCCAGAACTACTCCGGAGGAACTTGTCAATGATCTCAAGGCAGCTGGGACCATAGTAATTTCATGCCAGAGTGCCGCGGAAAAAGTGTTTGACAGGTGTTTTTATGTGTAATTTGTGTGTAACTTATCTTTATTTATTTATAATTTGGTTATCATTGATTCTGTTAATTAACTTGAGTAAATGTGTGTAAATTTATATTAATTCAGTTTTTAAATTAATTTCAGTAATATTGACTAATATGAAAATATTAATATGATTTATTCACAATTCAGTTTGTAAAGTAGTATTTTCTGTCTTTTAGTAGATATTTTTTACGAGACTTGCTTTGTTTACCAAATAAAGGGGTTCTAGTGGGATTTTGTATTGTAAACAACAAATAAAAGTTAAAAAGATATTACTTTTTATTTCATATATTAAGGTTTTAGTTATGATACTCCCAAAATCATTCCGCATTCCGTAGAAAAAGCAAAAAATGTCCGCAGATTTCGTCTGGCCCTAGTTATGGGTAAAACAAAGACCATGCGGGTCAGGTAGTTGAAACGGTATTATACAAATTATACAGATAATTAATTAGTTATGAACTAATTAATTAATCCTAAATAATTAATTTACCACCACCTATGATGAGGATGCCATCGTCCATCGGGATGTTTCACATTAGACATCGTACGATGCCAAACTGGTCGACGTCGCCCAACCCTAATATCCATTCACAAACCCTATTACCCTTACCAAGAATAGAACAAAATATAACTGTCAATGACTTCAGTCTACAATAATAAATATAGGTCAGGTCAGTATCCTCAGCAGTAAATAATTGGAGAACTAAAGAAAGCAAGCCTTATTGAGATTGGGATTGTTGGTGATTGTGTGGGTGTTAATGGCCAGATTGGGTAGATATACATGAACAAAGGAAAATTAAGACCTGTTCAAAAAAAAGATTTAAGACCTACAACACATTTCAGTAGATTTAGGGCTTTTTAAGGTCTAAAATTTAGAGATGTAAGACATTGTAAGACCCCGTGGATACCCTGTTTTCTCACAATATCTATTGATTTTTGGAGACTCTACTCTGCTTTGATTGGTCAAAGCAAGGCAACCCAGTGTGTCGGAAAATAGATGCTAAATTTCAGCTCTTCCTCAGCACTTTGGTTTTTACAATAGATTTGATACACAGTCATGACACTTTGAGAGTGAATGCAATGTAGATCCGCGATCGCACCTCAGAAAAGTAAACATCAATTTAAAAAAAAACTCTTCCAGGTCTGATATACAAATACAATGTTAAAGAAAACGTTGTTCATGCCAATGGAGACTACAAACCAGCATTCGGAAATGTTGTTTTAAACGTACATACTGTAGGTTTGTGCAGGAGTTTAGACTGATAAATACAACACAGGCTCATTGTGAAAATGTAGTCCCGAGTACGTTTCTGAAGACCACACATTACGTGGCTGCGTTTCATTTTTTTTAAACGAACGCTGCGGGGCGGTCTGACGCCGTTTCTTCTCGCGCTTACCGGACGACCGCCTCGTGTGGACGACTTTACCGCTGCAACCAGTTTGTCCCGTTAGCTCGCCGTGTTCGTCGGCGGACTCAAGACGCAGCGAGGAGTTGACCACCACGACGACAACGCAGTTCGAGTCCGGCGAGGAGCGGTTCCAGAAAGCAGGTAAGACAAACACAGAATCCATATAACGAAGTAAACTAGTAAACAACAGGGTGAGAACGCGGTGAAGTCTGAAAATGTGGTAAAAATGAGACGAGGGGCTTTTGTTTTTATTCTGGATTGCTTTTTTGAAAGCTGTTGGTTGGGTTTAGGGAAGTGTGTGGGTGGGTGGGTCAATCGATAAGATTTTGGTTGGGTTTAGGGAAGGGGAGGGTGGGTCAGTCCGATTGGATGGTCAGTCAGTCGTTCAGTCAGCCAAAAACGGTCGGCCGACAGCGGCCTCTGGTGGGTTTACGCAAGAACGGCAGGCGTGAACAGCACTCGCGAGAGACGTTTGAGATCTAAAAAAAAGCGTCCGCAGCGGCCTCTCGTGGACTTGCCAAAGCAAAAAGTGCAAAAAGACGTACCTGACGGGACGTATTCCACGGCCTCCAGAAACGTACTCGGGACTACGTTCTCAGAATGAGCCTAGGTTGGATAAATACTGGACTAAACTCTTTTCATGGAGTTTAGTATCACTTCTTTCTTCATTTGACCTATAAACTTTAACAAATAACGACATTAAACACAACATAATATATAAAAAGGATATTAGGGCACTTGTATTTTTTTATTTAGCGGAATGATTTAATAAAGACGCTGAGGTAAGAAGGACAATGCTGTTCAAAACAAACAGGATGATTGTGAACTTCAACTAGTCTTTCCATTCTACTAAAACAAAATAAACACAAACAAATACTACAATAAAAATGCAGCTATATTAAAAGACCAAAGCTAATTGTGTTCAACATAGCACTACATTCAAACAATTAACTATAAAACGGTATGATTAGAAAGGTTACTTACTAGACCAAAGCTAATAAAGTTATGCCAGTAACTTCGTCGGACAAAGCTCACAAATTTTACATATCGTGTGCGGCTGCTTTATAACCGGTTCCAGATTTCAGAATAGAATACTGACCAAACATTAATAATATACATACAGTAGATCGTCACAAATATTTCCAGATCACAGATTAAAGCAACAGGATTTTTCCTAACGACATCAACCAAGTGTATGCAGTCATCCAGGCACACATTTTGGTTTAAAAGCTTGATGAATTAAGCTCTACTTGCAGCATTTGTGGCATAATTAATACTTTAAAAACACTTTGAAGTCAAAACTGGGGTTAGATTAAAGGTGTACTTAAAATGTGGCATTTGTACTTATATATTCACAAGTAAATTATTAGCAGGGTGTGAATTATACACTACCTATCGGGAGGATCAGCTATTTTCAGTAGCTTGTGTCATATATATGGGTGCTGCATTGAACCAAATTAATACATTTATTTCAATAAGCCTGTTGGTTAATAAAAGGTTTTCAGTGTTTTGAGTGATGAGTTGATTCTGACCTATACTGTTACCTCTTATTCTGTTACTCTTCGGATAACTCTTCTGTGTTTGGACTCTCAGTAGTGAATATTAAACAACACTGAACTGAACTCCAACGTTAATAACTGGACTGACACTTTCAATTTACTATAACCTTCTATGTGAAGCTGCTTTGACACAATCTACATTGTAAAAGCGCTATACAAATAAAGGTGAATTGAATTGAATTGTTACACACACAGGGCTCTTAGTCCATAGTCAAATTTAAGGAATTTTTAAGCACTTTCCAGTTGCATTTTAAACAGTTCCAGCACTTTCCCGCTGTGGTAAATTACATATTTGCATGCACATGTTGCTCATTGAATTATATAAGATGCTATTTGTTATAGTATTCAATAGTATAGCATAGCACAGCATATCATATAATATTCTAAGCAAATAATTTTAAAGAGCTGACCCCACCCTTACATGTTGTTCTGACGTTCTATAGGGGGGATCAAGGGTTAATTAGGGGGGTCGGACTAGAGCTGAAGATCTTTACCCGTATCCGACGGAACCCAAAGGGCCCGACGGGTTCAGGCTTAATTATTATCATTTTAGACAGGGTCGGACTCGGGCTTGCGCGGTAAATGAACGGTCACGAGATGCATTTCGATTAGTACGAGAAAGTAATCAAATCGGTTGTTACAACATGTCAAAAAGAGCAAATTTTGCAGAGTGGGAAAATGTACAGGAAGCTGACAGGGAAAATGATGAGGTCACTCGCTACGCTGTAACCACTGTCATGGGAAATGAAATGGATGTTCTTGGCTGGTAGAAAATGAACAAACAATTCTACCCAAAACTTCAAAAATAAGCCAGATTGGTAGCACTATGCATCTCAGCCAGTAGCAGCAGCAGTGAAAGGGTGTTTAGTGCTGCTGAACGTACCATCAGTGAGCGCAGGACCACGCTAAAGCCAGCTACATTGAACTCAATAATGTTCCTCTACAAAAACACGATTTACAAAGTCTAATCTTGGTGAGTATTTTCAAATTATAGCTAAATATTAATTAAATCATAAACGCATTATGTTCTTTAATTACTCAGCTTCACCGTCGCCTTAAGGCCAGATTGTGAAGAGAAGTGGCGAAACAAATCCCGCAGAGCCTTTATTTTAATTTAATTATTGCCAAAAACCCGACATGATTTAGAATTCATTTTATTTTTAATCTGTAAAAAAAAGACTTATTTTTATTGGTGTGTTGGCCAATTTAAAGGCTAAGTGTGTGTACCTAGGTCTATAGAGTGCTGAGATGGTACGATGTTACAGAGGACTTATTTTATTCTTTGTTCCAACTTCTAAGTGGCCTACACATTTGTTACGAATAAATTATGCTAAAACACATATAAACAAATCATTTATGTGTACATTTGAATAACGTTGGGCTGTAAACGGGTTCGGGCTTTTAAGAAGCTGTCAATCAAAATGTACTTGTCAAGCTCGGACCGAATTCTGTCAGGCTCGAGCCCTGTTGGGCCTAACTTTTATGGCCCGATAACAGCTCTAGGTCAGGCCCTCCCAAACCCCCCCATAATTCACACCCTGATTATTACGCCCCATTCACACGGGGCGTCAGCGTCAACGCTTCCCATTCACTTTGAATGGGTGACGTCAGGTGTTGGCGAACTGCATTGTGGATCCGTCGGCGCCGCTTCAGTGGCGTTGCTCGCTGCAGGAGTTGGGACTTTCTCAACTTTTCAAGCGCCGACGGAAGCGTCAGCCAATCAGATCGCTGTATGCAAATACACCAGCTCAGAGAGTAGCCATTGTTGACTAATTTCATTGGCTGCTATGACGGTCACGTCAGCCCCAACTCCAGACACGCCCTCTGTCAAGCGTTGACGCTGAAGCCTCGTGTGAATGGGGCGTTAGTCTGTGCAGTAATCCAAATATGATTTTCTGTCATAATTCCTCGGTTTTCGTGTTCCTTCCAAAAAGCCCCAAAACTAAACTTGTTTGTTTTTACTTTTTTTCTCTGAACTTTGAAAGTTGCTAAAGCACACGTTTTCGACGTTTCTGCCACAGAATAAAAAAACAATAAAGATAATTGCATTTTACCTCACATTGTTTGTACCTTGCAAAAAATAAAATGAAATAAAAATACCTTTTTTATTCTGTGCACAAAAAGCCAAAATGACCATCTTCCACACCTGACAAGATGACATAAATGCTGTCAATAGAGCTTAAAGTGCACTAAACCCAGAACAATGCTGCAAATGTAACAGTTTTAATAAAAGCTTAGGAACTTTAAGGCAAGTAGGGCCATTTTCTTAAATTACACACCGTTTTTCATCCAATCGTAACCGTTAATAAACCCTTAGGATCGTACAAGAATAGAGATGTCATAATTTACTCACAAAACAGTATCGTTTTCGATGTTTACAGTATTGTTTGCATAAAATGTACCTTTCACAAGTGAACTCCAATATATAGATTTATAAAAACGCTGCCGTAAGACTCTGTGAAACTGACGTTTAGTAATTTAATGAGGAACAACATCCAAAAACAGTTCAAGAAGTCCTTTGGGTGGTCCCAGAAATCAATCCTTGTGTGTGTGTGTGTGTGTGTGTACTGGTTTTGGGTGGTTTACAAGGACACAATTGTATAATGCATGGCTATGACTTGAGTATTACTTAATAATGGGGTGGTTTACGGGGACATCCCTTGTGTCTTCATAATTCAAAATGCTTAAAAATCATACCTAACAGGGTCTTTTGACATTCAGAATTTGAGTTCAGGGGTAGGCGATGTAGCAAAGATTTTTTCAGTATAAAATACGTCTATGGAGAGTCCTCATAAACCACCAAAAACCAATGTGTGTATGTGTGTTTTTACAAACCAAGATCCTCCTCAATGTTGGTTGTCTTTCTCTGTAACAGAAATGCTTCCGCTTCTCTCTCTTCACACCTGGAAAACTGCTCAGGCCTTCTCCAAAGACTGGTAGTATTCCTTAAGAACGTTCCAGGCTTTGGGTGCCATGAAGCCTTCCGGTGGATTCTGGCCCTCGCGAGCCATTCTCCGCATGCGGGTTCCTGAGATGAAGTCATAGTCCTGGTGTCTGGGGTAAAATGAGACAGGCTGTTTTAAGATGTGCAACAGAAAAAGGGACAGCGTGGTACCCAATGTGATAAGAAAATGAACAGGAAACATAATCCGGGGGTTTACGTCAGAGATAATAACTAGGTGTTGAACACTGCTGCTTTGTTCGGGACACTTCGCTCTGCAGGGAATGATGCATTATACTCTGAAAAAGAGTTCTTTATGATCAAATATGTTCTCTGCAGTGTTTTCAACGCCGTCGAGACGAGGAGGTAAACAGGCTTGACTTCTGGACCAAAAAAATAAATAAATTGGCAAGAAGCAGAAATCTAAACTTCATCATTAAATCCAAACTCTCGGCTACACGTTTTTCATTTAAACAAATGCTTCGAAAATAAACAGAGCGCGAAACGTCTGATAAATAGAGCTAATTAGTCTCCGAGTGCACGGATGAAGCCCGGGCGCTAGTCTAAATACAATCCTCGGCGGCTCCTACGGAGAGGGTTTATTTGTTACGGATTAGTTGTTCTTCAATTAAGACGCAGACCTTGTGAAAACAAATCCGCGCAAGCACAATGAATTTGTAAACGGGGCCCATCGTTGCGGTAATCAAGTTGGTGAAGCGGTGTCACTGCTGTCTAGATGATTTCATATGGACTTTTAATGTGGAGTGCTTGAATCATGGATTTAAAGAAAGCTAATGTTGCCTGGGATTTACCTTCCTCTCTCTCAGAATATGTCTTTTAGGCAGGCCCGAATTAAGAATTCAGAGGCCCCTGGGCACAATGTCGTGTATGGCCACCTACCCGATTGCACTCCTATTGTTATATTTGAAAACAAGAATAACATAATATTTTTTAAATAAAATGAATCTATAATGTATTGCCCACATTTTTAAATAAATAATATACAGTACATATATTTGTAGTCTACAGAGATTTAACTTATTTTTAAAGCATTTAAAGCATACTTTGAAAAAAAAATACAACTATTGAAAATGAATGGATTTTAATATACTTGTTCAAGTTCACTGAAGCAGGACTAAAGAATTTATATTTAAGGGTATTTTTAATGTATAACCTCTACAAACTTATAATGCATATGATTTGGATAACACCTCTCCAATCCAGTTTTATGAATCTGAGTCTTCCATAATAAACACACTTATTAATATTTCCTAGTAGGCAAAATCTGATGTGTAGTGGGGAAAAAAAAAAGAATAATGTGTTCATCAGACGCTGAATTCTAACCGGGTTCATGATCGATAGCGTCAAAACATGTTGCCATTCGCTTTACGAGCTACACCATTCACGCTGCTGTGTGTCGCGACTTTTGTCATGTTGTCTCTGTCTATTAACTAATCAGCTATTGTTTACATCACATGCATTTTAGGGTAATAGTAGTGTTTAATGCTGTAAAATGATTAATATCATACAAAATAAAAGTACATCTTTATTTGTGTACTATATATATATATTTTTTTTATTATTTTTTTTTAGAAATATTTATTGTATATATTTGACAATATATAG
Organism: Danio albolineatus; assembly: GCA_903798035.1. Classification (NCBI taxonomy): domain Eukaryota; kingdom Metazoa; phylum Chordata; class Actinopteri; order Cypriniformes; family Danionidae; genus Danio; species Danio albolineatus. Next base: position 2,955,619 of record CAIGQQ010002949.1, on the reverse strand, counting down.
TATAGTTTTTTAAAAATGTTTTTATTGAAGGAAGAACAAGGTGAAATAATACATACAAGATTTGACAAGACTTCGCTTAATTTTTTTTTGTAACATTTTTTCCCTCCCGCCACCCCCCAATGAACAACCTCCCTCCCTATTCAAAATTTAAAATAAATGAAAGTAATAAAATAAATAATTAAATAAAAAATAATAAATGAATAAATAAATAACTAAAATAAATAAATACATTAAATAAATTAAAATGTAACATAGTCACAGATTTTTGATGAGGAAATGAGGATACAATGAGAAAGTATCATCAATCATCAATGTTTGCCCATTGAGTTCGACTGCGTTATAATTTTAGATGAGGACCTTTTAATTTCCCTATTAGTTTGGGGGAAGTGTTATGCCTTTTTCAAAGTATGAGATCATTGGGTTCCATACTGTATTAAAATGTTTAGTAGATCCTCTAAGAGAGTATTTAATTTTCTCCAATCTTAAAAACAGCATCATATCACTAAACTAAACTGAAACTAAAGGTGGTTTACTTGATTTCCATTCAAGCAAAATTCTTCTCCGAGCCATTAGACATGCGAAGGCGTAAGCGTTTTGATCATTATTGGACGTGACTGTACCTTGTTCAAGTACTCCAAAAACAGCCATTTCAAAACTAGGCCTAATGTCTTTATTATATGCATCAGACAGAATTTTAAATATAGTTGTCCACTAATCAAACAGCCTGGGGCATGTCCAAAACAATATATAGTATAGTTTATTTAGTATATTTGAAGTGTTGCGCAGGCTTGAGTGGTGTCATTCTCAATAATTTCCATTTTTATCATAAACTTCATTCCCATTCGTTACTATCTTTCTTTTGTGCAAGGGGTAAACATAGCTCTCATATTATTTTACCATTAAATCTGCTCAAAATGTCTTCTTATGACTAGTTTTATTTAATTTCTCAAGCATCCGCTTCTAGATTTAGCCTGCTCGCATTACTAGCTAGCAAGGCTATTGGCGCCTATCCCATTTCTGTTCTGTGCTCATTAAGAATTCTGCACTTTTATATACAGTTGAAGTCAAGAGCTGCTTTTCCACTATCGTGCCGAACCATTCTCAGAACAGTTCGGAACGGTTACGGTTGTTTCTCCACTGAGCACGGACCGGCGCGGCACGATTACAAACCGTTCTTGGCCCGGAGTTCTCCGTAAAGAACGGTTCAGCATGATAGTGGAAAAGTGGCTAAGATTATTCGCCCTCCTGCTAATTTTAATTTCTTTTAAAAATATTTTCCAAATGATGTTTAACAGAGCAAGGAATTGTTCACAGTATTTCCTATAATATTTTTTCTTCTGGAGAAAGTCTTATTTCTCTTAAAGCCTTCTCTTAAAGGCTTTATTTCGGCTAGAATAAAAGCAGTTTTGAATTTTTTAAAATCATTTGAAAGGTCAATAATATGAGCCCCCTTTAGTTATTTATTTTTCAATTGTCTACAGAACAAACCATCGTTATACAATGTCTTGCCTAATTACCCTAGCTTGCGTAATTAACCTAATTAAGCCTTTGAATTTCACTTAAAGCTGAATTCTAATATCCTAAAAAATATCTAGTCAAATATTATGTGCTGTCATTATGATAAAGAAAACATAAATCAGTTATTAGAAATGAGCTATTAAAACTTATGTTTAGAAATGTGTCTATATAAAATATACAGGGGGCTAATAATTCTGACTGTAACTGTATATATACGCACATACATTTACACAAGTATACAAAAAATACTTTTTTTGGATGTGATTAGTTATGCATGTTTACACAGTTTGAGAAAAAAAATTATAATAATGATATATATATATATATATATATATATATATATATATATATATATATAAATATTTTATTTTTTTATTTTTTCCAAATGTGTTCAAAACACCTTAGCAATAGAATGCAAATATGATGCATCCAACTATCGGACGCACCCACAACCGATTCTTATTGGAACATTATCACCATTTCACCTGGTAGTCACTTCAAATGGGGTGATGGGGTGGACCACATAAAGTCTAACTCCACAGAGAACAGTTAATATGCATCTAAACGAGAACCAGCTTGGACTGATTTGAGCTCTTTTAGAGGAGGACTTTAAGAGTGGATGCCTGGCAATTAGGCTCAGCATCCATATTCGTCTCGAATTTGGCCAGGCTCAACACCCTTCTCAAGGAGCAGACGGGAGCGCCATAAATTTAGCAAGGCGCCAAACGGACCCTTTGAAACTCAGACGAAGTGCGAGACTAGCAGCCCAACCCCCCCTATAACCAGCGGCTGGGATGGAGGAGCGACGTGATGCCAGTAACCTCCAACCTCACTGTCACCACCGCGCATGACTTTATACATCAAGCTCTCAGTCGTTAAGATGATAATTGCAATTCTCAATATCAAAACAATGAGAGAGATAGTGTTAGGGGAGTGCTAGGAGGTGGGGGCAAATGCGTAAAAGCTAAAACAAATGGGAATAAATGAATAACTTCCCATTTGTTTTAGCTTTTACGCATTTGCCCCCACCTCCTAGCAAAAAATGCTAATAAAATATATAATAATTTTAAGTACTGAAAAAATCATGACTGAATAAGATTCAAATAAATAAGAATAATTGATTAAATAACTGAAGACTGAATAGGGCGTCATGGTGGCGCAGTCGGTAGCACAATCCTCACAGTCGCTGGTTCAAGCCTCAGCTTGCTCAGTTGACATTTCTGTGTGGAGTTTGCATGTTCCCCCCATGTTCACGTTTGGTTTCCTCTGGGTGCTTCGGTTCCCCCCAGAGTCCACAGACAAGTGGTATAGGTGAATTGGGTAAGCTATTGTCCACAGCGTATGTGTGTGAATGAGTGTGTATGATTAAGACTTTGAATGAGTGTGGATGCTTCCCAGTGATGGGTTGCAGCTGGAAGGGCATGTGTGGAGTTTCTGTGTGGAGTTTGCATGTTCTCCCTGTATTGGTGTGGGTTTCCTCCGGGTGCTCCGGTTTGCCACAGAGTCTAAAGACATGCGCTATTGGTGAATTGAATAAACTAAATTGGCCGATGTGTGTGCGTGTGTGTGTGTGTGTGTGTGTGTGTGGTTGGGGGGG
>CAIGQQ010002949.1:2936331-2952404 GCA_903798035.1 Danio albolineatus | reverse complement strand
GTTGTGTGTATGCATGGGTGTTTCTTAGTACTGGCTTGCGGCTGGAATGGCATCCGCTGTGTAAAACATATTCTGGATAAGTTGGCGGTTCATTCCGCTGTGGCGATCCCTGATTAATAAAGGGACTAAGCCGAAGGAAGATATGAATGATAGAAATGGCAAAATAATCATAATATACTATTAATTTTAATATAAACTGAATTCTAGACGGCTTTTTCGTTTAAGGATGGGGTCCCTCATACAAAGATTATAATCTTGGGGGGGTCCTGAAGCTAAATTTGACAAATATTGTGAAATATTTGAAGGAAATTCAAATAAATAATAAAAACTGATAAAATAACTTGATCAACACTAGACAGTTTTTGAATAATATTTGAAACATATTTATAATATTAATAACTAAGACATAATGATCATAATATACTATTAATTTTAAAATAAATTCAAAAATAGATGACTTTTACATTTAAGAATGAGTCCCCTCATACAAACATTATAATTCGGGGGGTCCTGAAGCACTAAATTGGACAAATATTCAGAAATATTTGAATAAAACATTCATTGAGGCTTCAATATTTTATTTTTACAGTTGTTTTGTTCTTCATTAAGCTCTAAAAAGATCTGTGGTGGTTGTTGTCCTCCTCCTCCTCCTTTCATGGAAGAAAATAACTGCATATGATTCTGGAATGATCCGGGGGCGAGTAATTGATACAATTTTCATTTTTTTGGTAATCTGTTCCTTCAAACTCTATGTGGGACGCGCATTAGCATAAAGATCGTGCAACATTAAAAAGTCCCCTGTCGTTCTTCCAGTCAGATCTGCAGCGTGATGACATGGGGGCATGGTATTCATCAGGGACGACTCAAAAAGGCCTGTTAACTCGATAGCGGTGGACGCTATTAATTGCAAGACGATACGGCGAAAAAGGGCATGATTTTCGTTAGTCATCTTCTACAGAAATTGCACAGTGCCAGAGGAATAATGGCAGATCTCCACTTCTAAATGACTTCAAAGAACGGAACAAAGCCGTCGAATTTGGTAAAAGCACACAACAACAAAACATTTCCTGTTATTCTTGGCTCTGCAGTTGGGAATCGAGGAAGCCTGACATGGAGAGAGGTTTCATGTGCTGTGATGGATTGTTTGAACATGCATGGAAGATAAATTTAGGTAAATCTCTGCCTACAGCAGCTGGTGTTATTCTCTATATCGCTTAGCACGATATAGAAAAAATTGCATATTGTGATTTTTTATTTTCCTTCAATAAAGAATTGATAATTCGTTTGACAGCACCATTAAAAGTTATATTCAGGCCTAGCTATGTGTAAACATATGTTAATGTGTTATAGTAAAAAAAAGACCCTCTTCATGATAAACCGTAAGGATCATGCCCAACATATGTAGTTATTTTCTAATGATATCTCCTTTTAAATATGGCATAAATCGCAAAAAAATACAGACTTTCCTCCAAGTCTCCCTTTCAGTTCTTTACTTCCTGCCATTCATCTGAATTTTGAGTGTCCCCAGAACCACGTGATCGCAAACAATCTGTTGTTTTGTTTCACCTTCAGAAGAAAGAAGTCAAAATTAAGGATTTTTCCTTAAAACAAGCTAAATCATCTGCCAGTGAGGTACGTAAAACCCAGATAGTTGGACTAAAAAATTTCTGTATAAATAAAGTAAATACACTTATTCTACGTTACACGTCCAAACATCGTGATTTTTTTGAGCCCAAATGTTTTAAACTCTCATGAAAAGCTCAGTCACGGGCCTTGAAACATGAAAATTAAAAAAAAATTCACTCTATTAAGGTTAAACTTTGCAGTGGCTCTACACCCCCAAGTGTTCTGTGGCTGTTCAACTATAATTCAGACTCAACATTACAGCTCCTGCTATGTGAACATTGAAGACGCGCACATTGCGATATTGCTGCTGAAACTATATATTGTGGAAGCCCTAGTATGGTAGTTGTCTTAATTATTGTGAATAAAATGCAAGGAAGTTCAAATGGGGAGAGAAAAAAAAGAAACTTACTTCTTGGGGTCATAAAAATCCATGGCCTTCTTGGCTTTATTGTAGGCTGCCACTTTGAAAGGCACGATTTCCAGCGATATGAGTCCTGGGGCCATGGTGAGGACTTTAGCACCGTGTGAAGGCTCGTAGAGGTCTTTACCAGTTTCCGGGTGAGGCATTCCTGCAGGGTCGCGGCCCACTATGTAAAAATTGGCACCGGCCACCATTCGGGCTCTGCAGTGCCACTGCACCTGTCGGACAGAGTTCAGATTTAGTCCACTTTCACTTTAAAGGTCTCGAGTGCTTTGAAATGTGCATTTTTATTCAATCTTTGAAGTAATCTCAACTGAAACACAAAAAGAGGGCGGAACAGAGTAACTCCTCCCCTTTTTGAGAAAACAGCCAATAGCGTTCTGTTTTTAATCACAGCTCTGCCAGTGAGAGTGGTTGAGATCAAGCGCATAAAAAGAAAAGCAAAGTTCCTTGAAGAGGGCGGGGCATCGCATATACTACAGAGCATGTGATTGGTCAAGATTTGATGAGAAACTCAAGTATGAGGTGACGTGAAAAAAAAAACGTTGATCCATTTAGTGGGAGGTGACAAACTGCAAACTTTAGACATTTATATCAGTATCTTTGTCACTGTTTTGTCTTATAGATATCCTTAAAACTAACATGCTGATACTAACATCTAAAAAAAAAACACTATTTTAATTTCAATGGACCTTTAAAGTCAATCTATTAGAGCAGTGTTTTTCAACTGGTGGTCCCAAAAGTGGCTTGCAGAAGAGTTTTAAGTGGGTCGTGGTGTTGGAAAGCTGTTGACAGCTTTTGTCAGATGCGATTCATGTTTGTGTGCGGAAAACATATTCTCCTAAAGGCCGTTTCAGACAGGAATCTGCATTCGCAAGGCTCTGGTTCATCTTCAGTAGGAGACATACTGAAAGCAGCAAAACCAGTGTTTTTTCCACTGACAGCGCTGGTATACCCAAAATCTTGCCACTTTCGCTTAGCTGTTATTCTGTGCTCACAGCACACTCTTCATTAGCACGCACAAATTCATTATAAAAGAAATTAAGGTATGCAATTAACTTTTGATCAGATGTGGTGGCTCAAAACACTTTACTAGCTTTATTGTAAGAACCAAAACCGCTTACTATTGTTATCTAATGCTTATTTAACAGTATTAGAAATATTCTTTTAATTTATATGTTAAGTAGAATGGGGTGGCACTTGCGTTCATTATATTTCACAAAACAGGTCGACAGAATCGAGTTTCTGCTGAAGAACAATTGTGATTTTGTAAAACACTGTCACCACGTTAAAGCCAATACTAAATCATTTATGCCCTTCCAGCCACAACCCAGTACTGGGAAACACCCATACACACACTCATACATTACGGGCAACTTCGTTTATTCAATTCACCTATAGCGCATGTCTTTGGACTGTGGGGGGAAACCGGAGCACCCGGAGGAAACCTATGTCAATACAGGGAGAACATGTAAACTCCACACAGAAATGCCAACTGGTTAAGCCGGGACTCAAACCAGCGACCTTCTTGCTTGACCGACAGTGCTCACCATTGAGCCACCACCACTAAATAATTTCTGAAAAAATAAAATAAAAAAAATTATAAATTGTACACTAGAGTTCAGAATCTTAATCCAGTTTTTCACAGAAAAGAAGTGAAAAAGGAAAAAGGATTTTAGCCATTTTTTGCAGTGCAAAAAATGATTGGAAAGACAAAACAAGAACCATAAAATATCATCCAAGAATCCGGTCAAATCGTACACAGTTTTCTGCAAGCATACAGTTTTAATACAACACTAACATTTTCACAATTATACAGTTAAAATGTTCTCCTCAGCCATAGTTCTCAAACGTCATTCCCACTGACCCCAAACTAATATGGCACCATATTTCATGCTAGTCGATTCTGTGTTTTGTCAGTAAACGCTTGTGAATGACATTTGAGACAATTTTCTGCCTCTAAAATTAAATGTATTCGTTTTTACATGGACACAAAACTGGAGGAAAACTTGGATTAAAACACACAAATCAGAGATAAATGCAGAAAGAAGCGTCTGGGACAGTCTGTGCTTTTATGTTGTCCATGAAAGAATGAGAGGATTGGAACAACATGAGTGAATAAATGATGACATTAATCATTTCTGATTAACAATCCTGTTCTTAAAACTAGAATAACAATGATAATGTAAACCAAATGGAAACATTACAGTTTGTTCAGTGACAGGATGATGGGGACAACTCAAAAAGCTGTCAAAAGCGATCATTTTGAGATAAAACGAAAACATTTCAAAGTGGACACATGATCAGAATTGGCCACCTAAGCTAATTCTTTTCTGTGGAGTCAGCATGTCCCCTACTTCCTCCTCATAACTCAGTGAGGCGAACGACTGCTTCCTGTGGGCTTGCTTTAGTCTTGCAGACTCTGTCTGCTCCCAATAAATTTTTTAATGTCCCGGCCACATGATTAAAGAACAAGAGACTTCAAAATAGCCATGGAACACTATACCAGCAACTACTTTTTTTTTTTTCGTCAGAAGAAAGCTCCACATTCGTCCTTGCCGTGTGATTGCATGCACGTATGGATCATAAAGGGATGTCATTGGCCTCGAAAAAAATTGGTTCTGCTTAGACCCACTTCAGGAGATGAAAATCAATTCCCACTGCAATGTCCAGAGACGCGTGAACCCCCCAAGTACTGACTTTTACCTCCAGCAATGGTTAGGTGGAACGGATCAGAAATTCAGCGCACCACTGACAATTTACTAAGGAATGCAGCCGACGCAAGATTCCTCGCCGCTAACTTTCCATACAACAGTTCGTTGGTTGCAAACACCGTTTTGATTATCATTCTTAAACCAAAACACATTCGATTGAGCTTCTTTCTCTAAAACATTGCATACGTCGAGCAGTGTGCAGTTCTTAAGTATGCAAGTAGGCGATACTTCAAATGAGCAAAATCTGACATCAGAAAAAATTGGGCTAGATAAGTACATGATAAAGAGTAAGCAATTAAATTATGAAAATTACTAAAAATTATAAGGACCAAACATTATTACTTATAACGAGATACCTCAGGTGTCTATTTCAGGTCCTTTTTGCATTCCACACTAACCTCTGTGGGGCCGGCGTACATCATCGGCGATGGGAAAATGGCAACTATGGTGGAGTTGGGATCAAGTAGACCCTCCTCCAGCACGGCTGCATGCTGCTTCATGCGCCAGGCCAATGGCACGTCATCATCTTTGGTCCATCCGCCCAGCGGGTGTAGCAGAAGGACAGGGCGGCGGTAGCCACGTTCAATTAGACGCCGCTGTGTATCCTGCATGAGCAGTGCATGGCCATTATGCACTGGGTTTCGCAGTTGAAAGGCAAAGACGGCATCTAAAAATGAAAACAGCAAATTACTGTATAGCAATAAAAAACAAACTCTATATTGTCTCATTATAGTAGTTGGCATTAAAACTAATGCAATCATTTATAGGGGTGGTCCACTATGATATCATATTTTAAACTGTAGTTGATGTGTATTGTAGCTGTGTGAACATAAACAACATCTCTGTATGTAAGATGCTCAATACAATGCAAAGAGAGACATTGGCTTTTTACAGTTAGCTTAGCAAAGCCTGCAGCGAACGAAGTTTGGGAACTACAAAAAAATACATCTGGGCTAGTGAGATCACAAGGATTCACCACATGCGCACACACACCCTGCGCAGCGAACGGGCGTGGCCAGAGGTACTGTAATGTTATAGCAGAGAAAGCTAAAATGCTGTCCAAACGCTGCTATTTCTACAGAGCTTCTTCTGTTTCTGTATTTGGGCTTCCAAAGGACACGACACAAAGACAGAAGTGCTTACAGTTTAATTTTAATTATGTTCCAGAGAATAATAAAAAATATATAGCTAGCATTTGACAAAGGAGAACTTCCAGAATCTCAGTTCAGTGCTGGATTTGGCTAAAAACTCCTCCAACCGAGGAAGCTGGGGACTGTGAGCCTCAAGTGTTTTTATTTATTAAAATTGATCAACTACATGCACAGTTTCATACTTTTTTGTAACGAAGGCATAAACAAGGATGTAAACAACAGAAAATGCTGTTCGGCACCACTAACAACTTAGCTACAAATCCATATTTATCAGTCAAAACGCTTTAAACAGCCACAATCTTCAGCAGCGCGTGCAGTGTCTCTCTATGTGGACGTTATCAGTGTCTCTCTATGCGACCACTCTCAATGCATTATATATTTCAAATAACAAACTTGCGAAAGATATTTGAACCTTTTATATTACTTACAGATGCTTATTCCGAATATATGTGAAAGACACATAAAGATTTTATTTTAGAGAGCAGGCGTGAGGTTCAGCTGTGTGCTCTTCATTTTCTGTCTGATTCAGGCAAACTGATACGGCTATTTACACAGCGCAAAAGCAAGTGCTTGTAGGGGCATGACGTGGTGATGTGGAGCCAATCCGCAAATGTTAGCAACATTACATGTTAGCCGACCAATCAGAGCCTCTTGAGGGCGAGCCTTTCAGAGGAACTAGGAAATCATAAAATCGTTTTCATGTTAGCAGAGCAGTTGTATATAATCAAAGTAAGATATAAGAAAAAAATAACGTGAAAACTGCAAGTGCAGCATGAGCACACATTGCTTTGGTATACCCAAAATCTTATAAACACAACCAAGCCTTAAAAATAAACTGTGGACCACCCCTTAAAAAGAAACTCTATGTTTCTATGTTAACTGCTAGTTTGAAGAGAAGACTGTTCATTACAAATCAACAGACCAGATAAAATTAAGTTAAAGTGACTACTTAGTGTTGTTGCGTACCTGCGTTCATCTCTTTAAACTTCTGCTTGAGTTCGGTTGGTGTAAGCCTGTAACTGTCCAGCCCGTCATTCCAGTAGATACGATCCAGCACCTGGAGATCACCTCCAACCAACCAATCACCACTCTCCATCACCATCTGTCACAAAACCAATGTTGGATAAACACACTCGCAAAACACTATGGTTTTAAAAGCCAAACAAGAAAATCATTTCAAACTCTCAGCACCAACATAGCTAGACTTGTTTGGGCTAAAACATCCTCTGGCCACTAAAAAAACTTTTAAAATTGACAACTAATATGGTTGGTTGTAAATTAAAAAAGGAAAATATACAAAAATCTAAGAAAACTTTGTATGCATCTCAAAGATGATGTCAATAAAGGTTGCAAACCCAAAGTGGTTCTTCCTTGAAAGTCCCAAATTGCAATCATCTGGGAACTTCCCAAAACACATTATAATTTGAATGGCATCTATGCAAATAGGTGCCACGGTGGCGTAGTGAGTAGCATGTTCGCCTCACAGCAAGAAGTTTGCTGGTTCTAGCCTCGGCTGGGTCAGTTGGCATTTCTGTGTGGAGTTTGCATGTTCTCCCCGTGGTTCCGTGGGTTTCCTCCGGGTGCTCCGGTTTCTCCCACAAGTCCAAAGACATGTGGTATAGGTGAATTGGGTAGGCTACATTGTCCGTAGTGTTTGAGTGTGCATTAGTGTGTATGGATGTTTCCCAGAGATGGGTTGCAGCTGGAAGGGCATCCGCTGCGTAAAAAACATGCTGGATAAGTTGGCGGTTTATTCCGCTGTGGCGACCCTGGATTAATAAAGGGACTAAGCTGACAAGAAAATGAATGAATGAATCTATGCATATGTTAGTCTGTTTCTATTATTCCCAAGGTTTCCATAATCCTGGACCAGGCCGTATCCTGAGCAGCTGCTGTGGTGGTCATGGAGGAGTGGAGAGCATGAGACTAATTTTTGTAAGACCCCAATGACAAACGAGACTCTGCATTGATCCTGTGGATCAGCCTGTACACTAGCCCGTAACATCTCCCACCTGCAGCTTCTCCACGATGAACATCCAATGTTCTCCAGCGCATAGACTTTGGCCAGAGGAGAAATGGCCGTGCCCAACTGAGACTGGTTTCTCTCAAGGTTTTTCTTCCCTTCACTTTTGTCAATTGGTGAAGTTTGTTCCTCGCCGCTCTCGCCACTGGCTTGCTTTGTTTGGGACTTGTGGAGCTGCGCATTGATGGATTTGCTATTCAGTGTTTGGACTTTCAGCAGTGAAAATTAAACCACATTTAACTAAACTGAACTTCAACACTGAAAACTGGACTGATACAGTTTCAACCTACTATAATCTTCATTGTTAAGCTTCTCTGACACAATATACATTTTAAAAGCACTCCAGAAATAAAGATGAATTGAATTGAACTTCAACAGTACAAAGAAACAAAGACGTATTTATACGTTTAAGATAGAAAGTACTATTCATTCATTCATTCATTTTCTTGTCGGCTTAGTCCCTTAATTAATCCGGGGTCGCCACAGCGGAATCAACCGCCAACTTATCCAGCATATTTTTACGCAGCGGATGCACTTCCAGCCGCAACCCATCTCTGGGAAACATCCACACATACACACACATTCACACTCATGCACTACGGACAATTTAGCCTATCCAATTCACCTGTACCACATGTCTTTGGACTTGTGGGGGAAACTGGAGCACCCGGAGGAAACCCACGCAACCACGGGGAGAACATGCAAACTCCACACAGAAATGCCAACTGACCCAGCCGGGGCTCGAACCAGCGACCTTCTTGCTGTGAGGCGAACGTGCTACTCACTACGCCACCGTGGCGCCCGAAAGTACTATTCCCAGATTTGTATTCAAAGGCTCCTGGTTGATAAGCATTTACATTTTAAAACAGGCACACACTATATCAGGCTCCACTTTTTCAAGTGCTTTCAGGGATATTTCGCCTTCGGGAGGTCTTCGTTGGCATTCACTGAGCTTCTAACTTGGATGCGGTTAAAAAAGCCGTACAGTATGCAAAGGATACCACAGCTTGCGGCAGATTTTGGGGCCGCAACGACGGAGAATACCATTTCACAACCCTGCAGACTTTCATGTGTTGATTCGACATGACAGCAGCACCGGTGGCATGGGACCTTTATGTGCAAGTATGTGATCGTATTAAGCAAACTTGGAGATGCCTGAAAGCGGTGAATGTTAATAAAACGCTTCATCCACTGCATTGCTTTTGCATCTGAAGACTGAATGCATGCGCAGCTGTCACCGGCTGGCCACGGTATAGCAACAGTAGCAGCAGTTTATTTAATTTACGTTGCTGCCAATGGGAAACCTCTCTGTTGGCACCAAATTCGATCTATACAGTAAATCAGCACCATTAACTGTCATAGAAAATAGCAGAGCGCTGGTTGAGCACTGCAGCCCATTCAGGGAAAGAAACAGATAATGCAATTAGGTAAACGTTCTTAAGTCTGCTTAACATCCCCCATCACCGAAACTCCCAATGTGGATTCAGCTGTCAGACTGACAGCCGAAATAAACAGGAAAAGTGTATTTACTGCATATAATGGAGGCCAGTTTTACAGCCCCGCTGATTGACATGCTTCAGCAGAGGGAATTTAACATGTGCAGGATTCTGTGAACTCTTCTTCTAACAGAACGCACATAGACGTATTTAGTTTCTCTTACTTGCGGATTCATAAGATCAAATATTGCTATTTTGAGCGCTCTATTAATCAAGCAGGCATTCAGACTCGTTTGTTTTAGGGGGGGGTTTCAGCTTAAGTGATATTAATGACGGTGTAAAATGAAAACAGGCATGACGGTAGTTCCAGCTTTGGCTTTGACAGAACTTCAAGGAACCTCAAAATCAAATACTTCTTCAAGAAATGACTTTCACAAGACATCAGGAGGATGCAACAGCAAACATTTATGTACACTGCTACTATCTGATGCATTCTTAACTTATTTTACTTTCTTAAAATTCTCTTCAGTGTGTGTTTTTACTTTTGGTCGTCTGAACTAAACATTTCTGGTTTACTTCGCCATTTCAAACTCCTGAAACAAACTCCAAACAAGCTTGATTTTGGTCTGATTTTGTTTGAAATCACGTCATTATTACTAAATTAGGAGACAAATTATTTGAAAATGTCATCAGAAAGTAAAAACCGATGTAGTTAAGTGTGCACAATTAAATATATAAAATCATGGCGCAGTGGGTAGCACAATCGTCTCACAGCCAGAAGGTCGCTGGTTCGAGCCTCAGCTGGGTCAGTTGGCATTTCTAAGTTTGCATGTTCTCCCCGTTTTGATGTGGGTTTCCTCTGGGAGCTCCGGTTCCCCCCACAGTCCAAAGACATGCACCCCAGTGTTTGTGTGTGAGTGTGTGTGGATGTTTCCCAGTAATGGGTTGCAGCTAGAAGGGCATCTGCTGCGTAAAACACATGCTGGATAAGTTGGCGGTTCATTCCGCTGTGGCGACCCCAGATTAATAAAGGGACTAAGCCAACAAGAATGAAGGAAGTTCGGACCAATTCTCACTTTTACCTAATTACTTATCAGCTTGCATATTGGCTGTATGTTAATTCTTATTAATGCTTTGTCCTGCGTGACCACATTCTATATTGTGTACTACACATTATGACCCAGTTTCACAAACAGGGCTTAGCTTAAGCCAGGACTAGACCCTAGTTTAAGTAGGCTATTTAAGCCACATTTATGACACTGACATATTTTAAGACATCTCACTGCAAGTTATTTTAGGTTGAGACAGCTCAAACATTCAATTTAATCCATGACTAGCCTTAAAACTTGTTTGTGAAATCGAGGGTAAAATTTTAACGCTACAACAACTAGATTATCTGACAGTTGCTATATTTATTTATAAATGCTGCTTGTACTTTTTCCAAAACAATTCTTTTGAGGTTTTTTTTTTTAGACGACTTAATTATTTTATGCTCAATTCAGTTAATTTAATGGATCTCTGTTGTGACAACAACGACTGTTGTGGAACCCTGCATTTACAGTGGTCACGTGGACACGAGTGTCTACACTAAAAACAAATGCTGAATCAAAACTTTACAATTCTGAATCAATATTGGAGTTAGTTTTGCACGCTAAAGGAAGGACGACACCATGGCTGAAGTATTTCTGTTAGACAGGTAATGCTATGTTTTAAACTATTAGTCACGCAAAGCTGATGTAGATTGTGTTGTTACGAATGGGTTATATGCACAGAAGTGTTGTTCAGCCACTGAAATCCAGCGAACGATTGATGTGACTATTTTCAGTTTCAGAAGGTCCTTTTACAACATCGATAATGTATATTTTTATTAAGTTTAACAACAAAACATCAGTAAACAGCGCTATTCCGCCTAGCCTGCTTTACTGAGGTGAAATTGGTTTTATATTCACATCACATTGGTTATAAGTGTAATTCCTGCAGCCAGCTGGTCAATCACTAAGCATACAGCAGTCGCTTTAGGACAATGCGCGTGAGAGAGTGAGACTGATGAGGGCATGACGACAAGTTTTGCTTGCTAACTAACTGGAAACGAGCTAGATATAATATAGTTTTTCATTGGGAATTGTAGTATTATAAAATACTATAAAGTTTTCTAACCAGCAAATGACATGATCTAGTGGGCCTCTGTCATCTTTAATGAGCGCGTTAGCGATTTCAGGAGGCGTAGCTTTGGACGATGGAAGTTTTGTATTTGAAAGATATTATGCTAACCGGTTCGCATTTAGGCAGATCACCTACTGCACCTTTAAACATCCTCTAACATTCACTAATCCATTGTTATAATGCATTAAGAATACTCATCAGATGATAAAGCATATTCTACTGGGTTATGCATGGATTAAGCAAACCCTTATAAACAATTACACACACAGGCTTCATCGAAGAGGATTCAAAGATTACTGAGGATTTAAATGACAAAGAATACGGTGAATTAAATGAACGCCGATCGCTAAATTTATTACAGTGTGCAACTTCTTTCTTTGTTCTGGGGATGGGTTTATTTGTGACCGTAGGCCAGCAGACAGAGAGGGCCGTTCCAGAGTCCGAAAGCTCACCGTTGGCGCCCATTAGCGCGAGCTGGAGCAGAGCGGAGCCATTAAAGTCCACCTAAGCCCACAATCCCTACTTACAGATGGAAACAATTGTTCAGTATTTACTCGGCGAGATTTGTAAGAGGAAGGTGAAGGGGTAGAGGAGGGGAGCGGAGCGCCACTTGCCCAAACACTGTTTAAAGAGAACGCAGGGCAAGAAATCCAACTAAAACACATGTGTGAAATGAAGGGGGTCGAGGAATAAAGAGATTACGAAAGCGGCGACCGGGTGAAGATGAGAGAGAACGAGCGAGACCCTGTTTCCACAGACCAGCTGAGAGGGCATCGTGGCTCCGTCTGCTGTCAGAACGCAGGCCAAAGAAAGCTTGGCAATGAGAGCGCACGGGGACCTATTAAAGCATCAGGTCTGCCGTTTCTCGCTAGATATCATGATTTAAAATGGGAGAAAAGTGGAAAACCTTTTCTTTCACAGTTAGATACAAACTAGTCAGATACAAAAATAGTCAACAATGCACATATTGCACATAAACTAGGGCTGTAACAATACGCGATATGAAACCGAAATGTGATAAGGAAGAATCGCCACACACTCATGACTAACTTTTCAATCATGTATCGCCTTCCTGCAAAAGTTGAACTAGTTGAAGAAGAACGTGAGGAAACATGGCAACTAACCCAGAGATTGCGGACCCTCCCTCTTCATATAAGTCAGCAGTATGGCAACATTTCTGCTACCCAGTGGAGATAAAGGATGGCAATTGCGTGATCGACAAGACCCACACAATATACCGTAAGTGCTTTAAGTGACAGGCAACACAACCAACATACAGATGATACGTAAAGTACACACAGAATACGTAAAGAGGCTGTGATAGATTGGAAGATCAGCATATCAAAAGTTCCTGTGACAACAGACAACGAAACATTGCCAATGCTGTCGAAGCGGCCGTTTTTTTTTTTACCGCATATAAGATGCTTTGCTCACACTGTTAATCTGGCTGCACAGAAAGGGATGGGCGTTCACCAGATGTCCCGACTTTAATATGGGGTTCTCTGAAACTATGAATATTTAACTTTAATTTTATTTAGGCTATTTTATTTACCAAACCAACACAATCTCACGGCAACTTGTGTTTTGGCGCTGAAGCATATAGCGCGCTTGTTTTGAAGTGCATCACCGCAAAGGTTATTCATTAATCTTATTTATCTAGTAGTTAACTGACCAACCAAAACTACATCACAATTAAGATACAAATTATAGCTAACGAAATTCGTTTCAAAAAGATTTTTTTTCCAAGAAAAATGTATGAATTATATTTTTGTTTGTGCCGGTCCAACTGTGCGGTGAAAATTTGTTCCGCTCCGGGGAAAATAAGAATTTAATAGTTCACAGCAGAAAGGGCACGGTCCGTGCAGGCTTTCTCCATCTTCTCAATTGTGTTGGGCACAGCTAGGTTCAGTTTGGAGGCATTTTGACGCCAGTGTCCATTCCGTGTCAATTAAATGGAAAGTTAGCGACATGTAAAGTGTCATTTTTGTACTCGACCACATCTGTTGTAAGTGAAAAATACTCGACTGTGGTGGAATTGGGCTGTTGCAGCTCACCACGGATACGTTTGTAGGCTCGTAGAATAGCTGTTTTGGAGAAATATGTACGTCGGGACAATTCATTATAGCTGTCGGGTGTGGTTACGAGGTCTCCGAAAGAAAAAAAAAAAAGTATTGAAAGACACTATTTTTTTCGCAGAGATTCTTGGTTACTGCATCAGTGCATTTGTTCCACCTCACATTGTCCCTCCTATATTTTGTGCATCGCTTAAATGCATCACTAATTGATGGCTGCACCTGTTCGTCTGACTTCTGCGGTCGATTTTTTTTACTGCATTGCCCATTTTGGCAGCCTCATTCTTGTGCGCTTTGTATAAATTAGTTGTGTTTCCTCCACATGCTGCCACATTTGTCAGGCAAAGTTTACATCTCTTAAAATGTAAGAGAACTTGATTGAAAAAGAATTTTCAACATGCTCGAATCATCTCCACAATGGAGTTTAGTTCTGTTTGTTTTTCAACAGTATTTTGTTACAAAAAAAACAGAAGTGTTATAGCTTTGTCTATTTATTTATTTTATATTTGGCTATTTATATAGTTAATAATTTGCATGGTTAATCTTGTTCTTTGGTGTTCAGTTTATAACTAACTAACCTGCCAAGTTAACCTAATTAACCTAGTTAAGCCTTTAAATGTCACTTTAAGCTGTATAGAAATGTCTAAAAATATCTAGTAAAATATTATGTACAGTCATCATGACAAAGATCAAATAAATCAGTGATTAGAAATGAGTTATTAAAAATATTATGTTGATAAATGTGTTAAAAAAAATCTTCTCTCCGTTGAACAGAAATTAGGGAAAAAATAAACAGGCGGGCTAATAATTCTGACTTCAACTGCACAGTGATCTATGGCGTATATCTGCCTATAATGTCTGATGCAAACGTGAATTGCGAGTTCCAGGTCAGACTGAGTCTTGAACCAATATTAATATCCCTAAATAGCAATGAAGCAGCCGAAAGCCTTGCCCAAGATCACATTTGTACCATCTGACGAACAGCTTCCAAGCCGTGTCCCAGACAGTTGAAAAGTGATGCGTTAATGGATGGTGCTGCTGAATCACTGCGATTCTGCTTTCATATTAACATGTATGTAGTCTAAACAGTGCTCTCATTCACGGCAGGCTTATAATCGGGACTTTCCAGGTGGTTTTGTGAGTCAGAAAAGGGAGGGAGCCAACAACAAAAATGAGATGCAGGATGATGTTAATCATTGCCAACTGCTTATATAAGTTGATAGGAACATCGGATCACCCATCATTTGTGTGGATTAATAGAAAAAAGTCTCACACAATAAAATGTCACTGGTCCAAAATCCTGATTTAAATGGTGATTTCATTGGCTGTAATTGTATTGGATCAATCACAAAATGAATTTTCTCATTGTCAGGCACATGGTATGTAAAGTTAGCAATATTCCATATTTGTCTAGAAAATATAGACAACATGTTTTGTTTTAGGGTGTCACGGTGGCGCAGGGGGTAGCATGATTGCCTCACAGCAAGAAGGTCGCTGGTTCGAGCCTCGACTGAGTCAGTTGGTCATTTCAGTGTAGAGTTTGCATGTTCTCCCCGTGTTAGCGTGGGTTTCCTCTGGGTGCTCCAGTTTCCCTCACAAGTCCAAAGACTGGTGTAGGTGAATTGGATAAGCCCCTAGTGAACGTGTGTGAATGAGTGTGTATGGATGTTTTCCAATGATGGATTGCAGCTGGAAGGGCATCCGATGCATAAAACATATGCTAAGTTGCCGGTTCATTCCGCTGTGGCGACCCTAGATGAACGAAGGGACTATACCAAAAATAAAATAATTGAATGAATTAATGAATGTTTTGTTTTAAAGGAGCCTATTATGTCCCCTTTTACAAGATGTAAAATTAGGAACACACAGCTGCCTCCTGACCAGCCCGTGATTCAGGAAACATTTGAAAAACAAATCGCTTACGCACCAACATACTCTAGACCTGGACAGTGCAGTGGCTTACTGTACATCAAAAGATGTTTTTTTCAAGTTGTAAACATTATAACTATGATGGTTGGGTTTAGGATTGGGGTAGGTGTAGATGTTAATAACGGTGATGGTTGGGTTTAGGGTTGGGGTAGGTGTAGACATCATTAACTATGATGGTTTGGTTTATGGTTGGAGTAGGTGTAGACGTTAATAACTATGATGGTTGGGTTTATGGTTGGGGTAGGTGTAGACGTTAATAACTATGATAGTTTGGTTTATGGTTGGAGTAGGTGTAGACGTTAATAACTGATGGTTGGGTTTAGGATTGGCGTAGGTGTAGACGTTATTAACTGTGATGGTGTGGTTTAGGGTGGGGGTAGGTGTAGACGTTAATAAATATGATGGTTGGGTTTAGGATTGGGGTAGGTGTAGACATTATTAACTGCTATGGATTGGTTTAGGGTTGGAGAAGGTGTAGACATTAATAACTGTGATGGTTGGGTTTAGGGTTGGAGAAGGTGTAGACGTTAATAACTGA
>CAIGQQ010002949.1:2894506-2927614 GCA_903798035.1 Danio albolineatus | reverse complement strand
GACGGACGGACGGACGGACGGACGGACGGACGGACGGACGGACGGACAGACAGACAGACAGACAGACAGACAGACAGACAGATAGATATAGATAGATAGATGGCTGTGAATGGCTGACCATGGAAGAAAAAAAATAGATTTCATGTTTAATGTGGACTTCTGCTGTCCACACCACAAAAAAACACATATTTAATTTTATTGCACGCCCTTCGACAGCCTCACCTCTAATTTCTCCAGCTCTGGCCCTCTTGTAGAGTCCCTTTACATCTCTCTGCTCACACACATCCAGAGGAGCATCTACAAACACCTCAAAGAACGGCAGGCCAGCAGCTTCATGGATCTTTCTTGCATTCAGGCGGTCCTGGAGAAACATAGCAAAGAACTGTTACCAAATTTGACCATATAAACCATACAGTGTCTAACTGCCTATTCAAATTGACACATAAACACATTATAATAAAGAAATAGCTCACCCAAAAAACAAAAAAAAATCTTTCTCGTGCGGTTTTAAACTTTCATGAGTTTCTTTCTTTTGTTACTATTTTAAATCAAGCAAGAAATTTTTTCGCAGTATTTCCTGTAATATTTTTTCTTCTGGAGAAAATCTTATTTGTTTTATTTTGGCTGGAATAAAAACAGTTTTAAAGTTTTTGAAAAACATTTTAAGGTCAATAATATTAGCCCCCTTAAGCCATATTTTATTTTAATTGTCAGTCTATAGTTCAGTATAATGTTTCTCACCCTGCTGTATGGTGAAATGAAGCTGGCGATACACACAAGCCCAGCGTCAGCAAACAGCTTGGCCACTTCTGCAATGCGCCGAATGTTCTCCTCACGGTCCTCAGGGCTGAAGCCCAGGTTCTTATTGAGGCCCTGTCTGATGTTATCACCATCTAGAGTGTAGCAGGGGATGCCGTGGCACACCAGATACTCCTCCAGAGCCATGCTGACCGTCGTCTTACCCGCACCGGACAAACCTACGCAAGCACAACAGACAAATCATGCTATTTATTCAACATTTTAGACACAAACATGATGATGAAAACATTGTGTTAGAACTGCACAATATTGGAAATAACTGAAAATGCGATATGTTTTTTATTTTGCTACAATATAAATACAATTTATTTCCCAGAGATGGGTTGTGGCTGGAAGGGCATCCGCTGCGTAAAACAAATGCTGGATAAGTTGGCGGTTCATTCCGCTGTGGCGACCCCGGATTAATAAAGCGACTAAGCCGAAAAGAAAATGAATGAATGAATGAATAAATACAATTTAACCAGATTATTTGAATAGCTCTATTTGAAAAAATTTCATTCATTTAGAGCAGAGATGCCCAAACTAGGGCCCGTGGGCAAAAGTTGGCCCATGATAACGTTTGATTCGGCCCACCATGCCATCTGAGAAGAGAGTGAGAGATCAGAGATTGTCATTTCTAATTTATTGTAACCTTTTTGTTTTAAGATACCTGAAATTAAATGTTTTAATTAAATGTTGTAAATGAATCAGATAAAAATATATAAATACTGTCACTTGACGCACAGAGGACAATACATAAGCCATCGGTGACCAAATGGAAGCAAAAACAGGTGCAGTTCGACTAGTGTAAATCCATTCTGTTAAAAATGGGATTATTTTTAACTGTAAAAAGTTCATTACAAAATGAAAAGATATATACATCATTAGTTAATATAAAGCAATGTTTTCTAGTTATTTAAAAAAATATATATAAATTAGGAAATTACCAATGGCAACCTTAATGTAATAGAGTTTGGTATATTTATTGTGGCCCACCACACTCAATCAAGTTTGGTTTTTGGCCCTTCATAATAAAAAGTTTGAGCACCCTTAAATTAGAGCCACTGGGATGATTATGTCGGGCGCCACGGTGGCCGAGTGGTTAGCACGTTCGCCTCACAGCAAGAAGGTCGCTGGTTCGATCCCCGGCTGGGCCAGTTGGCATTTCTGTGTGGAGTTTGCATGTTCTCCCCGTGGTTGCGTGGGTTTCCTCCGGGTGCTCCGGTTTCCCCCACAGTCCAAAGACATGCGGTACAGGTGAATTGGGTAAGCTAAATTGTCCGTAGTGTATGAGTGTGAATGAGAATGGATGGATGTGTTTCCCAGAGATGGGTTGTGGCTGGAAGGGCATCCGCTGCGTAAAACAAATGCTGGATAAGTTGGCGGTTCATTCCGCTGTGGCGACCCCGGATTAGTAGGGGGACTAAGCCGAAAAGAAAATGAATGAATGAATGAATAAATGGGATGATTATGTCTTGGATAAACAATTATAATAAATAATAATTATATTTTTTAATCTTTAATATATAATCTAATACTGTGATGTGACTATTGTAGATACACACATTGCGATATTGATGTTAAAACGATATTCTGTTCAGCCCTCCCGTCATGTTACAGTATATTCATTTTTCAGATTAATGTTATTACAGCACCTGTAAGCCACACAGTACATCCTCGAAATCCACCTCTAGTGCCAACGACCTGGCCACGCTTATTTCTGCTCACATGGTGGGCTTGATACGTCACATTGGTGGCTCTTTGCATCCCCTGCAGAAATTGAAGCAAACGCATTTATTTAGTTGAAGTCAAAATGATTAGACCTCCTTTTATATTTTTTCCCCCAATTCAAATACACAAACACAAAACAATTGGGTCAAATACACAAATAATTGGGAAAAGAACAGTATTTTATCCGATAAGTTAAAATAAAGGAAATATTTTAAAAGATCCACCTAAAAAAAAATTTTATACAGAATTAATTACTTTTTCATGAAAGTAAAGTCGTCTTTCCCTACAAGCAGCCCAACTTTTATTCTGAATCTTGGATCTTACTCTTGAAAGAAAATAAATACCAGTAAAAAAGTGTGAAACACCAAAAGTGGACCCTATTAAAGTTAACTTTAATACTAATTGGGCTATTTTTGTTATCAATGAACTTTCAAAATGTACCTTTTTTCCTTTAAAACTTTAAATTAAGCTCCCTTTTTTCTAATGATATGTGAAGTAATAAATTTGTATTTACTGAGTATTTTCTAAGTATTTTTTCATATTTCTTTATTCTACATATTTAGCAAATATTTTGGTACCTCAAAAAGTGTGGTTATGATGACAATCTGACAAGCTATTCCAGCTAAAAATAGAGCTTGAAATGTCACTAATGCAGTAATTAAACATCCTAATTAAACAAAGGGCAAGTAACTGCGAAAAGGTCCACTTTTTGAGAAAAAAGAACCACCCATTTTACCAGGCTGGCTACAGGCCTGTATAACATGTTTAAACAGTTGTTGGCAACAGTCTGTGAATATAAATGGATTCTAATGGTAAAAAAAATTACTATATCCCAAAAGCAGTCTGCAGAAATACTTCTCCCTTTGTACATGTCCTCAGATTGGGAAAGCCCTGAACAATAATGATGATCTCTATCTCTCTCATTAGCATAAGACGTTAGTCTAGTTTTTGAATCTACCGCTATGCTGCATTGTTGCTAGATTGCATACAGTTGCGGCCGGAAGTTAATGAGAATTATTTGTATTATTTATTAAGTTTCCCATTTATTGTATTTTATTAAAGTCTACCCCCACCCCAACCCTAAACCCAACCATCACAGTAACGTAATAACAGTAGTTGTATCGAGTATTATTTATGTCATTTATTAAATTACACAATAAATTGTATTTATTAACGTCTACCGCCACCCCAACCATCACAGTACTGTAAAATATTAATTATTGTTATACAGTAATATTGAAGCTATATTGATGTGCATATTGCACTTCCGGCCGGCCGCATATCCAATCTAGACTTTACCACTATGCTGACACACAGGCATTTGTAGCTCCGCCCTCTTTTTAAAAAAGCATATTGTCATTTGCATTTAAAGAGACAAAATGGCACAATTAAGATAAAAGAGTTATAAAACAATATATGTTGTTGTTTTTAGCTAAACACATAGACACTCTATGAACATCGAAGACTTATTTTACATCTTGTAAAAAGGGGTCATAATAGGTCTCCTTTAATGTAGGTTTAGGTCATTTTATTTTTATTCATATTTTGGTTCATTGTTTTTGAAGAGTCTAACTTTTGACACAGTTTTTCTCACATTTATTTTTTTATACATAGGCTTTTGTGTTTATTTATCAATTCACTTGTACAATAATATTTGTTAAATATCTACCATGTTTTTACATGATACATCCCATACATATCATAGTGCAATATGATAATTATATACATATTCATTCAAACTTTTGCTATATTATGATTTAAAACGTTGTGATTACATTTAGCACAATAATCACCACATTCACACTAGAATTTGCATTACTGTATCTGTACGAACGTTATATCTGTAAAGCACATTATTCCTCTTATGTTCCGCTACTCACCCAGCTCTCGGGCGCGTTGCTCAGTTTCTGCTTCTTACTCGAGTTCCCAGATGTCTCCATTCTGAGCTACAATTGACGGATAAAGAAATAAATATTGCGATATATAAATATTGGTAGGAGTCGTTTCGATAAAATACCGGGTGCACTGTGTGTGACTCCAGGAGGAAGCGTAGAGGTTTTTCGGGCTGCGGCACAGGAAGTGATGGAGGCCCGGACAAGTCCCGCCTCTGATGCGTGAAGTCTCCGCGTAAGATAATCGGATTGGTCAGAGGAGCTTTTAGGTCGATCTTGATTGGACAATTGAGAAGTCGGTCACATAGCCGTGGCAACCAAAGCAAACAAGTAGAGAAAATATCGTGACCAATCAAGTTCAGTTTTATATGTATTCCCCATTGACCCAGTAAATGACGGTAAAGTCATTAAAAGCAGACGGTAAAAGACGGTAAAGGGATAAAAGTTGGAAGATTGGTGACACATGTAAGACCAAATTATGTATATGTATTGTACCAATATTTTGAGTAACTTTTCATGTACACTTTTAGCACATTTTTACATTATCTTTTAATATGTTTGGTTGACAGTTTATATGTTTTCACTAACTGTGGTATCACTGCTGGCACTTTTTATTTACGTAACGATATTTATTTATGTTAGTATTATTTTAATTTGTTTATTGTACCGTATTTATTCTTCCTGTCAAAATTTGTGTGCGTTAAATTTTGAAATATCAAATGAGGTATATATAGATTTACAATAAGGTATATAGATTTCATCTTTTAAAAAACATGAATAAATATGTCATATCAATACATATGATATTTCATATAAATACATAGCATTTAGAAAATGTTTTTTTGACACGATCAGTGAAAGGTTTAGATATTTATGTCATATTATATTATATTATATTATATTATATTAATTCGTTTTCTTTTTAGCTTAGTCCCTTTATTCATCAGGGGTCGCCACAGCGGAATGAACCGCACACTTCCATCTAAAACACCCATACACTCTCATTCACACACACACACACACACACACACACACACACACACACACACACACTCATACACTACAGAGAATTTCGTCTACCCAATTCACTTATAGCACATGGGTTTGGACTGTGGGAGAATCAGGAGCACCCAGAGGAAAGAACATACAATCTCCACACAGAAATGCCAACTGACCCAGCCGAGACTCAAACCTCTTATTATATTGTATTATATTATATTATATTATATTATATTATATTATATTATATTATATTATTCATTCATTCATTTTCCTTTCGGCTTAGTCCCTTTATTAATCCGGGGTCGCCACAGCGGAATGAACCGCCAACTTATCCAGCATTTGTTTTACGCAGCGGATGCCCTTCCAGCTGCAACCCATCTCTGGGAAACACATCCATACATTCTCATTCACACACGTACACTACGGACAATTTAGCTTACCCAATTCACCTGTACCGCATGTCTTTGGACTGTGGGGGAAACCGGAGCACCCGGAGGAAACCCACGCAACCACGGGGAGAACATGCAAACTCCACACAGAAATGCTAACTGGCCCAGCCGGGTATCGAACCAGCGACCTTCTTGCTGTGAGGCGAACGTGCTAACCACTAGGCCACCGTGGCGCCTATATTATATTATATTATATTAAGTCCAGATGTGGTAATGTGGATTACCTAAACATTTATTAAAAAAAAAACATTTATATGAAAAACAGCTGAAAAAGATTTCTAAAATAATTTTATTTTATCTTCATGGCAAATGCCATTGCAGTGTACATTTTTAGTAAAGAAATAAAACTATACCCCATAAGCCTTAAACAGAATGATAAGTGTATGTACACCCACTATAATGGCAAATAGCACAGGACAGATAGCATACATTTAAAAGTTTCTATGCTAAACAATTTCCAGTAAACATGAACATTTAAATTAGCATATATGTTCTCTGCATCTGTAAGTGCTTTGAAATGTGCATTTTGAATTCAATTTTTGACGTAATGGAAACAAGAAGTCAGGGCGGGACATACAGTATAGTAGCTCCTCGTCTCTATAAAAAACAGCCAATAGCGTTTTGTTTTTATCTCAGCTCTGTCAGTGAAAGTGGTTGAGCTCAAGTGCATCAAATGAAAAGCAAATGAGAAAGGGGCGTATGGGATCAAATTTCCGCCTAAAGTATCGCGGTCGCGGTTAGAAAAATAGTGCACATTAATCAAAATATAAACATTGTGTTTAAAATAATAATGCGCAGAAGTGAAAATTAAATGCAGAATACTAAACAATAAGGTCGTGTACCAAAAGATAAGGAGTGTGAATCAAAAATAAAAATGCGTTTTGACAAAATCAGTTTTTCTGTTCATTTTTGAGTTCATTTGAATTTTGAATATTTTAATTTTATGTGCTTATGGTCTTCTCATTCGCACTTGTTTCCACATTCTGGGCTTGTGCTTTCAAAAGGTGCAATGCGAGTTTCATTTAAATCACGGGCGGTTTCAGTGTCATCATTGGTCCACTAGTTCAGATTTACAATTGCTCCTCCAGCCAATCAGACGAAGGGGGAGTTCAAATATGAACGGAAAAATAGATTTTGTCCAAACGCGTTTTTATTTTTGATTCATGCTCATTATCTTTTGGTACGTGACCTCATTGTTTATTATTCTGCGTTTATTTTCCGCTTTTGCACTTTATAATTTTACACGCAATGTCAATATTTTGATTTAGTCAAAATTTAGCTGGGAATTTGATCCCATTGGAGCAGGGCATGTCAGATACTAGAGAGCATCTGATTGGTCAGAAGATTGGATGAGAAAGCGAAGTATAAGGTGACATCAAACAAAACAGTTGATTTATTAAGGCGGAAGTGACAAACTCCAAGCATTGGATGTTTATATCTTCTAAATGCTCATTTTGTCATTGTTTTGGAGCACACCAGCTTATAGATATCCTTATGACTAGCATACTGGCGCTAACATCTAAAAATCAAAACATTATTTTAATTTCACAGGACCTTTAAGTACAGCGTGATGAAATTAAACCTGCCCCGGGCCTCTCAGCTGCCTTCAATCTCTGATAATTTCGGAGTATGTCGTAAAAATTGGTGCTTCCACCACCGGGGACCTGAATAGCCATCCCAGGCCTGACGACAACAGGTTTGATTGCCCCTGCTCCATTATTATTTTGCTTTCCTTGGCCATTGCTGTAATTCTTAGGGAAGTTCCGCATGGGTTTTCCACACACCACCCTCGCCTGAGTGTTTCCAGATCCACTCATTCCTCCAGTATACGGTACATTATTGCCTTGAGAATTGGGCAGATTCCTTATGGGTAAATACAGCCTCACTGGCGTACCGTAGTACATCCAGCACAACTGCTTTTTGGTTGGTATTTTGGCGGTTGGGGCTGGTGTTTGTGTTACTCGAAAGCCTTTGATTATTTCAACCGTAGGAGTTGGAAGAAGACCGGCTGCTTCATACTCCTCACACCCAACGCCTCGCTCCTGATCCTGCGGAGTCACTTCATGCCCTTCCAGAATAACAACATCTTCACCCGAACGCTTCTGAAGATCTGAAGCCAAGAAGACAAACCTTGAGGACGTACCTGATGTAGGACTTTTATTTTATTTTTATTTTACATAATAAGATAATTTATTAGGACATTTTCGAATGTACTTACTGCGCTGTCCTTTACGGCAATTAATATTTCTGCCTGTAAAATAAAAGAATACAAAAAAACGTTATAATATAACATTTCAAAGTGCTTAAATGCTGGAGTCCAAACAATTCATTCATATTGTCTCAACCCTAATCGATTAACGTAACACATTTAAGTTGTTTGAACATGAAACAATTAAGTTGTCCCAAAAAACCTGGAGAATTGTGATGTTTCAGCTCATTTTAAGTGGGGTTTATTTATAAACTAATTTCGAGAGGATCACATGCTTATAATTGAACATAGCTGGTACCACATCAGCTCCGCATATTGCACCAATCAGACGAATCCTGACACACTATAAATTACCAGAGCTTCCCACTCTGGTCATCTTCGTCGTGAAGAATCCCACCTTCCACCCCAACTCCTCCCCTTCTCCTAGGGCGGCACGGTGGCCCAGTGTTTAGCACTGTTGCCTCACAGCAAGAACACCACTGGTTTGGCCTCTCGCTGAGCCAGTCGGTGTTTCTGTGTGGAGTTTGTATGTTCTCTTCGTGTTCGCGTGGGTTTTCCCCGTGTTCTCCAGTTTCCTTCCACCGTCCAAAAAACATACTACATAAGTAAATTCACTACTTTTAAATAGCATCTTAAAGCAACTCTAGTTAAGATATATCTCAGCACGTTCACAAGTGGGGGGAGTTCTCGAGACTTACCTGAGCTCAAACTCTCCTCTCGCCCTTTAAACAGGAGGGAGCCCCGGGCTCAAGGATATTCTGAGCTCAGGGCTCTCTCCCGGGACAGCATGCCAAATACGCTTTATAATCAATCATCAGCTAAGTGTGAACTCTTGAAATAAGTAGTTTGAACAAGCAACAAAATTAATTTTCCTGAGTGTATTTATTCACGACTATTATTTAAAAATAAAATCGAAAATCAATCTCCTCTCTGCTAAACAGCTCTTGGAAATTGCTTCACAGAAGGGCTGATAATTTGCCTTCAACTGTATTGAAATAAATCCATACAATAACAAAGAAAGTACTGACACATCATGGTTTTTCTACTGTAATTCGCCCCGACAACATCATTTTAAACTAAAACTATACTAACTATAGCTATACTAAACACAAAATGCTTTGAGAAACCTACCTTCTGAGGTGAAAACCAATGCAGCAAGCAGTCCGAGAGCAATGTTAACATCCATATCTGCAAATGAAGCAACGATCATGTTAACACCCCTTTTTATATACTTAAATCCAGCCCTTGTGGAGCGCCACAAATTGTGAAATCGCCCGAGGCGTTGACTAAATGACTGTATTAGACACCGTTTAATTATGTCTGAATATTTTTATTCAGCAATCGCTGTTCTGACAGGTGTTGCGAGGAAGCAAGAACAATCTGGATCTGGAGAAGATTTCACATATAAAGACAATTAAGATCTACTTTGGTTTTTAATCATCTATCTACTCTACTCATAGTCATGAAATATGGTCACCACAGCTATGTACACAGAGGTTGCATGTGCACTTTAATTAATTTATGTAATCATTTAATTTTTTTGGTGCTAATTAGTTTGTCCACATTATTACAATACTGAACTGGGCCATTTTAGACAAGCTTGGAATGCAAAACATACAGAACTGTGGGAACATTATGGGTCTTCAAGATAAACCTTTAAGATAAACCTTCAAGATAAACCCTATTTTTTTCATAAACAAAAACAGACATTTTGTCTTAATAATATTAACTTAAAGACTACTTTACATCATTTTGACATTAAGCATATTAAGCTTCAATTATCGTGTAATATTTCAGTCTGATCTTCATCATGTTTTGTTTGTTTACTCTGCAGAGTTAGAGAAACAATTGCAATAAACGTATAGTTTGTCATTTCAGTAATCCAAAACATTTTTTTGTGTCTGTTCCTATGTTCTGGTTACATCGGTTATAAAACAACATAACTTGCTGCTTCCCAATTCGCATACTATCCATCCTAAATATATTTGAAAATAGAATTAGTATGTCCCAAATTGTAGTATGTTGAAAAGAGTGCGGCAAATGTTCCCGGATGGTTTACTACAAGTATAGAAGCGTCCATACTCTAACCGCTGATATTGCCCACAGTACATTGTGCGTTGGATGTAAATTCGCTAAGACAGACGCGGGTGAAAAGTGTAAAGAAGCTACAAACATAATGGACGTGCAAGACCAACCGTCCAGTAGAGAGGCTTGGATAAAGATGTTTGTATGACTGTTCATTAATATCTAGCCCACTGGATAATATTTAAATCACGTTGTCTGTGTTATATTTCATCTGCAACAACAATACAGAACTTATATAAAGACATGTTTGGACATGCTGCTGCTTCTCCAATAAGGTAGGAAATTAAATAAGACAGAAATATGGATGATTGACAGGGCTCATAAGCAACATAACCATTTGTTAACGAGGAAGTAGTATGTCCCAAAGCTTGCATCCTCTTCTGTTTCACACTCAAAAGTATATATTTTTCTTTGTACATTCTTTTAGGGCGTAGTATAAGTATGCGAATTGGGAACCAGCAAATCTGTAAAGCACTTATAGAAATAGCATGGGACTTGCTCCAAGAGATGTCACTTCCTCTAGCGGGGAACTCTTGCTGTGTCCCAATTCGCATACTTATACTACAGCCCTACTTTCACATCATCCACATTTCTGTCATATTCAATTTCCTACCTTATTAGAGAAGCAGCAGCAGGTTAATCTCCCATTCACGAGTCTTTCAGGCTATTTGATCATTTGGATAATTCTGCATTCAGACGTTGATATCCAAACATGTCTTTATATAAGTTCAGTATTGTTGTTGCAGATGAAATATAACACAGAAATCGTGATTTAAATATTCTACAGTGGCTAGATATTAATTAACAGTCATACAAACATCTTTACCAAAGCCTCTACTTGACGGTTGGTCTCGGGCGTCCATCATGTTTGTAGTTTGTTTACATTTTTCACCTGCGTTTGTTCTAATCGAATTCACATCCAACGTACAAAGTACTGTGGGCAATATCAGCGGTTAGAGTATGGACGGTTCTAC
The DNA here is from genome assembly GCA_903798035.1 of Danio albolineatus. Classification (NCBI taxonomy): domain Eukaryota; kingdom Metazoa; phylum Chordata; class Actinopteri; order Cypriniformes; family Danionidae; genus Danio; species Danio albolineatus. The sequence goes on along the minus strand of CAIGQQ010002949.1, from coordinate 2,916,474 downwards.
ACTTCAAATTTTGACTGGAAAAGTAAACCATCCGGGAACCTTTTGGCATACTCTTTTCAACATTTGGGACATACTTATTCTGTTTACAATACTATTTAGGAAGGATAGTATGCGAATTGGGATGCAGAAAAGGGAAAGCATGTCATTTATTCTTCTCTCATCATGTGGATAAACTAATTGTAGATTAATTATATGTCAACTCTAATGTTAAAAACTAACACCCAAACTTTAATGTTTAAGACTTCACATAACCAAACTTCACCATTAAATTAGTTTGTGAAAGTTAGAATGACTGCTCACCAAACTACTAGAGGTGGTGAAAGAGGGGATTGTATTATTCCTTTCAAAAAAAGTAAATTCAGTCAGTCTGTATTTTCAGTGAAAGCTGCTAGGTTATGAAACTCCATCCCACCAACAATTAGAAGATCACTTACTTTTCGTTCTTTTCAGTTTCATGTTAAAAATTGGTTATTGACAAATCAGCATTGTCAGCATTAGTACCGTATTTCTTGACACTTATTTGTACTGTTTATTTGTGGCTTTTGTCTTCTGCTGCCATCGATCTGTTTCTGTTTTTTACTCTTCTTACTGTATTTATATCTGATAATGCTGTGTATGATTCTATTTTAGGTGTGACTTTTTTAACATTCTGTTAGGGGTCTACAGATGAAAAATAGCCATTCTTGGCTAATTCTGGCACATTTTACAGTAATGTTTATTAATGTGCATTGACCCTGTAAACAAATAAACTAAACTAAACTCTGTTACTGTGCTATTTCAGTGAATTTCTCAATCGCTTTAAAAAAAAACAATAGTATGATAAAAACGCATATAATTCTGTATTTAACACGCCTTGTGGTGTCTGGTTTGACGTTAGCATCTTTAGCTAAATCGCAAAATAGTGGAAAATGTCAACTCTGTTACTGTCAACTCTGTTTAAAATGTTTAGCAATGAGTTAAAACACAATTCGGAACAGAGTCAAACGTTCCCCTATGGCATTTTGCATTATTGTACATTAATAATGGGTCCGGGCGTCACGGTGGCTCAGTGGTTTGCACTGTCGCCTCACAGCAAGAAGGTTGCTGGTTTGAGTCACGGATGGGTCCGTCGGCATTTCTGTGTGGAGTTTGCATGTTCTCCCCGTGTTCGCTTGGGTTTCCTCCAGGTGCTTTGGTTTCCCCCACTAGTCCAAAGACGTGGTATAGGTGAATTGGCTAAGCTAAATTGCTCGTAGTGTATGTGAATGAGTGTGTATGTTTCCCAGTGATGGGTTGCAGCTGGAAGTGCATCCGCTGCAGAGACCTGAGATTAATAATGGGACTAAGCTGAAAAGAAAAATATAAATTTGAAAGATAAATTTATTTGCTGAAATATCATTCCAGCTTAAAGATAATGAATGGAGAATGCTCAAAATGTATACAAGATGAACAACATGCTTCTATATTTCCTAAACTAATACACATTTAGATACTCAGGCGAAAGTGTGACATAGGATCATGCTAACGGTGCTCAAGCAAATGTTGATTCAGACGAAAAACATGTACTTCAAACCCTCTAAGATCAGTATCAGCGTGTGAGATGTCTTTCAACTTGTCTGAGGCTGCAAATGACTCATTGACGACTGCCCCATGGCAAAATATAGTCTCGCCCTGCTATTTCAGACACCAGAAAAACAATCAACTTCATTGCGTATTGAATGCCTGATCGAGTCTCGCCCCAAAACTGAGGAAACGTTATGCTTTTTGCTTTTATCTCTATTTGTCAGAAGTAAACAGAATTTACTAATAGAATTTTTTCGCATCTTTCCAACTGTTTATATTGTCAAACTGGATTTTAAAAGTGTTTTTGTTAAGCCGACCAGCCACAACGCGAGTCACAAAATGACAAACTTTGATTTGACGCAAACAAGCATATGAAAAGCAGACAAAAAGGTGACATTACTGAGAACTACAATCCCATGAATCATTGCAACTATACCTCAAAAATGATGAAGAAATGTAACATTATTGCTTTAAAGAGGTTGTACCCACATAGCAAAATTGCTGTAGCCCAGATCTGGCCCACACAATTAGCTTTTACTTGGCCCACATGTCGCAGTGAACTACGGTACATGATTGGATCAAGTCTGGCTTCCAGAAAAGGGTCAAACATCGACCATAACTGGGCCAGAAATTGTACATGAATAGGCAATTGTCTGTAAGACTTGGTCCATTCATGTACCGTAATTTACTGCGGCATGTGGGCCAAGTAGAAGCTGAGAAATTTTGCTATGTGTGTTAAATTTAGTTGCAACACACAGGAAAGGATAGATTAATAATTCAAATAATTTAATCTTGATTGTTTCCTGGATTAAAATGAAGGCATTAGAGGGTGCAAAGATGGAAATGACTGTGTATTGAAATATTTCTTTGATCGAAAAAATATTTTAAAGGATTTAAATGTGGGTCTGGCCAAACTTACGTGGCCCACAGATCAGTTTTGAACATCTGGGCCAAAAACTACACTTGACATCTGGCCCATGTCTGCCAAACCTGGGCCATGTTTGGCCCACATGCTGTGTGCTAGTGCCGGATGAATGCCTACTGTGCCAGCTTCATGCCAAATCTGGGCCAGAATTCTTTGCTACCTGGGTATCTACAGAAACAATAAATTAATTTCAATTCATATTTAATTTATAAATTTATTTCAGTATATTCATATTTACAAAATTTTTAAAATATTTAAGCATTTCATTAGAGGTGGAGCTCCTTTGCTTGCCCTTCTCTCTCTGATTGGTGAAATTTTCTGTAATTTTTTTAATGTTTTCAAAATACGTTGAATTAATAAATATATTATAAATAGATGGGTTACGGCTGTTCACGGCTAATGAAACTGAAAGCAAACTATTGGTCTCAAAAAATATATATTTATTAATATATTATATTATATTTAAGAATATATTTATTAACAGTTTAAAGCTGTACATTATACAGCATTTCCATGTATGTTTGTATGATTTTGTTGCGCTTTATTCGTTATATATACAACTGAACTGTGATAATTGACCAATTTACGTATTAACAGATAAGTGGTGGACATCACGGTGGTGCAGTTCAAGTCCCGGCTGGCTGGGTCAGTTGGCATTTCTGTGTGGAGTTTGCATGTTTTCACAGTGTTGACGTGGGTTCCTCTGGGTGAGTTTGCTAAGCTAAATTGTCCATATGTGTGTGTGAATGAGTGTGTGTGGGTGTTTTCCAATGACGGGTTACAGCTGGAAGGGCATCCTGCTACTTAAAACATATGCTGGATAAGTTGGCGGTTCATTCCGCTGTGGTGACCCCTAATGAATAAAGTGACTATGAATGATTGATTAAGTGGTAGAACAGAATTTTAACTTGATATTTTGATTGGCTCATCGAACGCTCACTCACTGGTCTCATCCAATCATGGAAAGGGGGCGAGATCTTGTTGCCTGGTAGCAACAGTCGCAAACAACATTAAAGCGAGTGTTGTGAATGCAACAACAGTTTACTCACCATTTTAGGACAAATTATAGAAATTATTGTCTTTTAACTTTACTTTGAAACGATTTTAACTACTTAAAATCATGTATTATTATAATGCAAACTATTAAAAGGATTGTCAAACTCTTTTGTGAGTGTCAGTGACCAACAGAAAAGGGAGGAGCCGCTCTAAAAAGGGAAATGTTGAAGTTTCCAGAGGTTGATGTCAGTGTAACTGGATTCCTCCAGTCTGGGAACAACTGGGAACAAGATGGCTGAGTTTGGACTGGAAAACTGATTTTCTCCACTCGCACCAAAAGCTGGACTGAAACCCCTCGAAATGAGTTTCAAGTAAAGCCCGCAAGTATAAAGCTTTCTTACGGCACGCGGCGTCCGTTCTTTTAACGTTAGACAAAAACATCCAGTGGTTTGTGTTTAGTTTTCCTTAGTCTCGTTTTATCCCTATTTCTATTGCATAACATCTTAAAAGTCGATTTTGTGCTTTTTAAACATCTGAAAACTCCCTTAGACGTATCAGTAATCAAATTCAAAACTTTCTGGAGTCAAATAAAGCATCACTTTGTGCATTTTCGCAATTTTACTGTAAAAATCGATTAAAATGCAGTCGTTTGTTTATATTAATGTACTGTAAAATGACACGATGAGCTCCAGTCGCGTTCGTCCTCAAGCGCCGCAGAGCCCGGCGGCATCTGCATCTGCACCCGCATCTCCTCCACCGCATGAAGGCATCGAGATGGAAAAAATGCATCATGAAGAAGTGGGCCTCGGAGTGCCCGATGAGACCCCCTCCTCTCCGCCTACCTCCAGCTCCAGACAGGCATGGAGTCGGGACAACCCTGGGTTTGAGCCGGAGGAGGGGATGATGGAGGCGGACTGGCCCCCGGAGAGCCCGGGCCGGAGGTCTGTGTCCACGACGTCCAGCAGCAGCAGCGGCGGCGGCGTTCCGGGGAACTTCTCCGGCATCAGTGCGCGGATCAGCAGAGGACTTTATCCGACTGCTCCAGCACAAGAGCACCGCAGCTGTGGGAAGAGGATACTGGAGAAAATGAGAGGTCAAACTTTTGCTTGTATTGTTTCATTCAAGTGTGCTGCTAAAGCGTATTTTAACTAAACTATTGTTACAAGCATTTAAAGGGATAGTTCACCACAAAATGAAAATTCTGGTATCATTTACTCACCCAATACTTGTTTCAAACCTTTCTGAGTTTCTTTTTTCTGTTAAACAAAAAAGAAGATATTCTGAAAAATGCTGAAAACTGGAAACCATTTTTTTATTATTATGCAAGAAAGAACATTACAAAGATACAATATGAACAAAGGGACAAAGAGGGTTACATAGAAATCCAGCAAATTAAGTTTAAATGATTTACACCAAGAAAGAGTTTTACATGCAATATAGTTGTTTGAGTCTTTTAAAGAGTTCACATATAAATCAAAGTCCTTTCTGAAAATAAAAAAGTAAGGCTGTTTCTTTGAAAATGTACATTTGTGGATGTAAAAGCAATAAATTAATAATATATTTACAATGAGAAGGGTCTACATTCAGAGAGTAACCAAAGAATACAGTTTTTGGGAAATACAAAAGTTTGGAAATAAGAACTTTTTAATGAAATTGGAAAAGTCAACCCAAACAACTTAACGCAAGTAAAGTTTGTAAGTGAACTGGAAACCATTGGCTTCTATAGTTTTCATACTATGTATGCAAGTCAATTGTTACAGTTTCAGCTTGCTTCAAAATATCTTCTATAGTGTTCAACAGAAGAACAACTATGGCAACATAAAGAAAACTGCTTTGGAAGTCAATGGTTACAGGTTTTGGGGATTTGTTTCAAAATATCTTTTTTTAACAGAAGAAAGAAACTAATAAAAGTTTGAAGCTACTTAAGGGAAAGTAAATAATGAGTAAATTTGAGTATTTTGGGTGAACTATACCTTTAATTTACTAAACAACCAGTGTCGAAAGTTCATTTGTGGAAAAATTACTTTACAAATAAAGTAAACTACAGTATACACTAAAACATGTAAGCTATGCTTGCTTTTAAATAGATAGACTTCTCATGAATCACACTTTTCATAAAATTCTTAAATGGGATTAAGTAAAGTCTCATTGAATTTACCAAAAAATGTGGTAAAGGTTTTCACATGGTTTAAATAAATAAATAAATAAATGTTTTCTATATGTTAACATCAATATCTAGGGTTAGTTTGTGGTATGCTAGTATGAAAAATGCAGTTTTACAAGCTTCTAATCAGATAAACACTTCATAAAATTGGGATAAAACTAGTTCTTATTAAATTGATCAAAAGATACATTAAAGACTTGTGCATTCTTAATAAACCCATTCTTTTTCAAATGGATTTTCTATTCTAATCATTAAACAATCTTAAAAAAAAAAATCAAGTAACCTCGCACACAGGTTCACAAACTTAGTAAATCAAACCAGCATTTGGATATCTGAAGGTGTAACACTGAAGAATATCTTATAAGATTTAGGCTTGGGCAAAGAGGATTTTGATTAATAAATAATAAAATATTGTTGATTCAGTTTACAGTCTTGAAAGCATTGAATATTTATGTATATTTGTATATAGACCATTTCAATGTGGTGATGCCATTGAACCATGAACATTTCCTGCTTGTTATCAAACTATTTCATAACTGTAACAAGAGACAATTCAATCGTAACTTAATGTTAAAACAGCTATCATAACATTATTTGTGGTAATATGTGGCTCTTTCTGGGTTCTCACAAGCTATAGAAATTAAAAATTGTTTTTGTTTACAACCATCAAAATTGTCTATACATTTTTCATATTTCAAATATTGATTATTCCTTGCATGCATCTGAACTAAATATAATGGGTTCTGTTTAAATGTACCCATGTCTAACTTATATTGTAGATTGTATCATACAGATATGAGTCTACATTTAATTTTGTTAATTTACCATTTTGAAATATCCGTAGCCTAAATCTGTAAAGCATTAGAAAATCTTACAAACCCTAAACATTTACTTGTGTGCGTGATATTTTTTTTATTTTAAATAGTCACTGATAGAAAATTGACACTTAATTTTAATTGACATCTAATTTCTCTATTTCAGTGTTATGGGATACTCGCCTTTTGGGTGAGAGCAACAGTAACAGAGAGACGTACTTGAAAACCGTCCTGCGAGAAATGATCACCTACATCCTCTTCCTGCTCACCCTCTGCATAAGTAGGTTGAAAACTACATGCTAGAGTAATCCCAGGCTCAGATTACACAACACCAGCTTCACAATTTCTTTATTAAAGTGTCGTTAAAGGTCCTGTGAAATGAAAATAAAGATTCTTAGATGTTAGAATCAGTATTTTAGGATATCTATAAGCTAGCTTGCCCCAAAACAGTGACACAATTCGCATTTAGGAGATATAAACATTTAGAGCTTGCAGTTTGTCACCTGGATAAATGGATTAACAGTTTTTTTGACGTCACCTCATACTACAGTTTCTCATCAAATCTTCTGACCAGTCAAATGCTTTCTGCTTTTCATTTTATGCGCTTGAGCTCAACCACTGTCACTGGCAGAGCCGTGATAAAAACAAAACGCTATTAGCTGTAGCTACTATATGTCCCGCCCTGTCTTCATGTTTCAGTTGAGATTACATCAAATTTCAAATAAAAAAAGCACATTTCAGAACATTTTACGGGACCTTTAAAGATGCAAGAGACAAGTGATGTGGAAGCAATAGCTACGTTTCCATCCACCTATTTTTTTATGCGCATTTTTCATATGCTCATAAAAACCCGGTTTATGGAAACACCAAGATGTGCATACATTTTGAAAATCCACATAAACTTAGTAGGATAAACTTTTTATTCGATAAGAGATGCGCATAAACTACTATGGAAACACTTTTACTGCACAAATTCCAAATTTACATAAAAAAAGTCATGTGATTACGTTATAAGACATCATATGATGATAAAAATGTGTGTGAATGGACAAATCAGCAGCCTGAACACACTGTAAAACATCTGAAATGTTGTTTTGTTCATTCTAAAACGCATTAAGTATTTCTGTATTAGTATTATTAAATTAATAATGACCTCCAGAATCAGGAGCGTCTGTGCTCCGCGTCTCACACCTTCAAATGCAACTGCGTGTTCACTGCTTGTCAGAATTGCCTTCTGAGGTGCAAATCATTTATTAAATAAAGAAAAGATTCATGCAGCTTCTCCTACCACAGCAAATTACGTTTTTACTGTGAATATTGGATTGGATGGAGGTTGAATGGAAACGCTGCTTTATTCGCATGCCTTTTAAGCTAATTTAAGTTCATTCACATTTTTGGATGGAAATATAGCTAATGTTTCTTGTCCACAACATAATGAGAATTTAGTCAGAACTGCTTGATCTGATGCAGTGACTATAGTGATAGAAAGGTATTGTGTGGTTTATGCATTTGCCAGCATATGTCTGATCAGAACTCAAAACTTAAGTGTAAAAACATTTTCTTTGAATGCAACATATTGAGTTGCGTTCACTGCAGAGAATCTGATGTCATGATGGAAAATTCTCAGTCCTCTCCCTGGTCTGCTCGAATTCTGGCAGTCTTTCTTTATGGACCTTTAAGGACTACAGCTGGAGCTTTCTTTCTAGCTATTCACAGTCCATTTTCAATGACATTATTGATTGGAGCTGGTCACAAAATTGACTAGAGGAATCTCGAGAGACCCAAAACTCAAATGTAATTGTCATCGTAACAAATTAAACATAACTAGCTCGTCAAATCAAAGACTATAAAATACACAAGATGTGTAGGTTTGAATTGGGAAAAGTGTAGTGGTCAATACGGTGAAAAAAGCCCCACCTACTAGTACAGGAGCTATTCATCGATCGTTATAGACTGATGTTTCTCTGGGGGAGAGGATCGGACCAGACGTGTGCTTTTACGACAGTTTGGTGGTCAACAAACGACTAGAATCTCAGCATTGTAATCTGTATGAAACGAACACAAGGTACAGTGCGTCAGGTCAAACATACATCACACGACAGCAACTACTCAAACGCACACAAACTCGTAAACAAAGAGTCGCTGTCATTTCTGAAGGAGATTTGCCATCAAGACCAAGTTGTGAATTAGTTCAGAAGAGCAGCACGATTTGATGAAGCATTGCCCAGAGGACGGTAATTTGTAGGACGGCCATAATGGAGGTTGGTGTTGGGATCTCGTTCCTTTCGAGTGCGCATGCGCATTAACTCGGGCAACCTGAAAAAATGGCGATTTTGTTTGATTTGAAAATTAGAAACGAAACTTATGAGACAGCTGTTGTTTAATTTTATTGGTGATTCCAAATATGTAACATAATCGTGGCTAACAGTTTTGGAGAATTTGAGGTTTCCCCATTCAGACAGTATGTCCGAGAGAGACGATTTAACATACGCTGTGCCGTTCTTGGAGCCGAATGGTCCTCATTGGCAAGGGAGTAGACGTTGTAGCAGTCGTAAACCTCGTCCCACAGGTCCTCATGAACAGAACAAGACTCATTGCATACAATGATGGCCGCAGAGTGATATGACTTGCCTTAAAGGGACTTTGTTCATATTTAGTCTTATGAGAACTAAGTTGTTTCAAATTATAAAATGAAAACAGAAAAATTCAGAAACATTTCAAGAATTATTACCAGGACATTTGGTCATTTTCATCATTTTTTTTTTACCCTAGCAATACTACAGGATCAGATTCTGTAGGAAATGCATAAGCTCTACCAGCTGCTGAATTGGATCCTGTTATTCTGTAAACATTTAAAATGCATCATTGATGTCTTTAAATGTCATTTTTCCACAGTAACCTATGGAATGGTGAGCACCAACATGTACTACTACACCAAAGTCATGTCTCAGCTCTTTTTGGACACACCGCTGTCGAGTGGAGACCCAACCAACTTCAAGAGCATTTCAACCATGGAGGACTTCTGGAAAGTAATTATTCCATTGACTTTAATGCTCTTTTACAGTTATAATTCCAACATCTGCATTTATTTACAAGTTAAAGAATTATTATTGTAAATTAATAATCCAAATTGTAACACCGTGTCTTGATTTACAGCCCCATGTCGTGTTGTGCATCTTTGGAACACAAATGATGTAATGTTTTACCAAATCTGAGAGATTTCTGTTTCACTGATGCAGTTTTCCCCCAAGATTCTTCAATATATCTTCTTTAGACTTTAACAATAGATTGAATATTACAAAAATGATTATTTTTAGTTTACAGAAGGCCCGTTTCTCAACGGCATGTACTGGGAACTTTGGTACAACAACAAGAGTCTTCCAGAAAACCAGAGTCTGATCTATTACGAGAACCTCCTGCTGGGCGTCCCACGTCTCCGACAGCTCAGAGTACGTAATGAGTCTTGTTCTGTTCATGAGGACCTGCGGGACGAGGTTTATGACTGCTACAACGTCTACTCTCCTGCCAATGAGGACAAGGCCCCATTTGGCCCCAAGAACAGCACTGCGTATGTTAAATCATGATATCTTTGAATAGTAAAAATAGAAGCTGATTTGTGTTCGTGACCTGATTTATTGCGCTGTTTGTCTGTAAGGTGGACATTCAAGGATGAGAGCAGTCTGGGTGAGAGCAGTTACTGGGGACAAGTGTCCACTTATGGCGGTGGAGGTTATTACCAGGATCTGTCCCGCACTCGAGAGAAATCAGCCAATCAGCTGCAGGAGCTCAAAAACAACCTCTGGCTGGACCGCGGCACTAGAGCTGTGTTCTTGGACTTCTCCATCTACAACGGCAATGTTAATCTCTTCTGTATCGTGAGGTAATGGGTTGATCTTTTAGTATCTACACTACCTGACAAAAGTCTTGTCGTCGATCCCAGTTGTAAGAGCAACAAATAATAACTTGACTTCTAGTTAATTATTTGGAAAAGTGGCAGAAGGTGGATTTTTCTCATGAATCATCTGTTGAACTGCATCCCAATCATCACAAATACTGCAGAAGACCTACTGGAACCCACATGGACCCAAGATTCTCACAGAAATCAGTCAAGTTTGGTGAAGAAAAATCATGGTTTGGGGTACATCGAGTATAGGGGTGTGCAAGAGATCTGCAGAGTGGATGGCAACATCAACAGCTTGAGGTATCAAGACATTTGTGCTGCCCATTACATTACAAACCACAGTAGAGGGCAAATTCTTCAGCAGGATAGTGCTCCTTCTCATACTTCAGCCTCCACATCAAAGTTCCTGAAAGCAAAGAAGGTGGATTGGCCAGCCCAGTCACCAGACATGAACATTATTGAGCATGCCTGGGGTAAGATGCAGGAGGAGGCATTGAAGATGAATCCAAAGAATCTTGATGAACTCTGAGAGTCCTGCAAGAACACTTTCTTTGCCATTCCAGATGACTTTATTCATAAGTTATTGGAGTCGTTGCAGAGATGTATGGATGCAGTCGTCCAAGCTCATGGGAGTCATATACAATATTAATATTTTTTTTCACTGCAGCATGACTTTATATTCTATACTGTACATTATTTCTGTTAAGTCACATAACTTCAAGTCAGACCTTACTGTCCTAATTAAATAATTCAAAATCAAGGCATGATCATATTTTATTTTAGTAAAATAAGCGTAATCTAGAGGTCTTTGCCTTTCATATTAGCATCACTTATGACACTATTCAGTTCTGATACCAAATGATCAACTAGAAGTCAAGTTATTATTTGCTGTTCCAAAAACTTGGATAGGCAACTGTCTTGCCACTTCTGTCTGTCTGTCTCTCTCTCTCTGTCTGTCTGTCTGTCTTTCTATCTTTCTAAATATCTATATATCTATCTACCTGCCTACCTAGATGACAATTTAAATTTTACAAAAAACTGTCATTTATATTTTAAGTAAAAGTTAGTGCGTCCACATTAGTTCTCATTGAACTACTTGTTTCCTTGATTTCATTTTCTAAAAGTAAAACAGATTATATATATATGATAATTAAATAATGAGAATAAATCCATGGCTGTGATTACTAGTTTTAGTCACGTGTGGAGCATTATAAAAGTTATTTTACATAATAAAATAGCGTAAACGAATTTCTTACTGCTTTTGTTTAGGCTACTAGTAGAATTTCCTGCCACAGGGGGTGCTGTGCCCTCCTGGCAGTTCCAGACAGTGCGTCTGCTCCGCTACGTTTCCAGCTGGGACTACTTTGTGGGCGTGTGTGAAGTGTCATTCTGCCTCTTCGTGCTGTATTACCTGGTGGAAGAAGCTTTAGAGATCCGCCTGCATCGTCTGCGTTACTTTAAGAGCCTGTGGAACTGCTTAGATGTTCTCATCGTTGCGGTAGGTCTAAACCTTTTCGACACTGATTTTGTATAGTCTACTTTGGTGCTTTTGAGTGTCAAACGTTGATATCTATTGTTCACCATCACAGTTGAGTGTTCCCGCCATCATTATGAACATCTGCAGGACATCAGCGGTCAGTCACAGACTTCACTTTCTGCTGGAGAACCACAGCACGTATCCCAACTTTGAGCCTCTTGCTCGCCTTCAGGTGCACTTCAACAACCTGGCAGCCATCATCGTCTTCCTGTCATGGGTGAAGGTGAGCTTTCGGATCAACGTCTGACTTGCAAACGTTTTTTGTTGTCTTTTTCATCAGCCGTTTTGCTTCTCCAACAGCTTTTTAAGTTCATCAATTTCAACAAGACCATGAATCAACTGTCCACCACCATGTCCCGCTGTGCCAAAGACCTGATGGGCTTCGCGATCATGTTTTTCATCGTGTTTCTGGCTTTTGCTCAGCTGGCCTATTTAGTGTTTGGAACTCAAGTCAACGACTTCAGCACCTTTCAGGCCTGCATGTGAGTTCTGGAGCTGTGAACATGTTTAGAATATACATAGACATGAGTAATAATATGCAGTAATGCTCAAAAACCCATGGAAGTCTTAACTGTACAATCACACCGAAGGCGGTAAGAGTGTCAAAGTTCGCTCTGGCCATCCTGGCGACAACACCTGTCTGCCTTCGGAGCTCCAGCGGCGAGAGCGTCAACATTTGCTACATTGATCTCGTATTTAAAGGAGACGTTGCAGCATTATCAGAAAATCACTGACATTCCCGCATAAAACATGATTTCTAGTGTAAAAATGTTGCCCGCTTTTCATCAAATCCACTTAACAATAGAAGATCAAGTTGTTTAAGTTGTCTATTATGTGTCCATATGTCTGAAATATCCTGAAGCAGCAATACTGATTTGTACTGTCGCATGAAATTTCCGCTTTTTTAAAGAAAAAAATCTAACAACGTTAATGAACATCAGTAACTCGCCGCTAACTTTTTAAATGTATGTTACTGTAAGAAAACATTGTAAATAACTGAAAATCCGGCAACCGTAATATTAAAACTCTTGGGAACAACTGTGGTCGAGTTCACAGTGTGTTCTCTGGACTCCACTCAAGCGGTGGGCTTCTGCATTCTGATTGCCTGCCGCCGAACCGCGTCATAGCTCATTACCATAAAGTTGACTTGATTTCAACTCTCCTCGGCGCCCACACCGGCAAAGATGCGCCGCGCTGCTTCTTGCCACTTATCGCCGCCGTCGTTCTGACCGTATGTGCTGCCTTCTCAGAATGTGCTACCGGTAGCTTAATCTGTCATGTTTCATCTACCAAAACAGGGTTAGCACAAAGTTATAGCTGCTTCAAATGTCTGTAAGGCTGTAAGTCTAAGGCTGTAAGTCTGTAAGGCTGTACATGGCTGTAATGTCTGAACTACAGCCTTAATATTTTTTTTAAAAATTATCCATTTTATATTTAATTTGTTTATTAGAGTGGTAGTTCATTCCGATTGACATTTGAAGCTGACAAAATATGCTACCCCTGTTTTTGCACCCTTCTTTATGGAGGTAGTTCATTCTGATTGACATTTGAAGCTAACAAGATGTGCTTACCCTGTTTTTTTAGATGAGATATGACAGATTGAGACATTTGAAGCTGCTATGCATTTTTCTACATTGTTTAATAAAGTAGTAGTTAATTTCGATAGATATTTAAAGCTGACAATATGTGCTACCCCTGTTTTTACATCCTTATTTAATGTGGTAGTTCATTCTGATAGACATTTGAAGCTGACAAGATGTGCTAACCCTGTTTTGGTAGATGAAACATGACAGATTAAGCTACCGGTAGCACATTCTGAGAAGGTAGCACATACCGTCAGAACACCGGCTCCCATGGAAAATGAATGACTTCCAGCTACTTTTAAGCTCTTGCCGCTTTCGGTGTGAACGTACATTAAGAGACCATGCATACAACTTTTACAATTGTACAATTTTTTTGTGATGCCTCGACTGTTTAAAAAATAAAGTCATGATCACGAGAAAACAAGAATGAAAAAATCTTTGAATACATGGCCTGATGGGACTTCCGTAAAAACCTGGCAATTATAAAGGGCCATGAAACCCCCCCATCTCAGCTTTTCACACCTCTAGTTTGAAAAAAAGTCAGGAAAGTGGGTGAGCCCAGCTTTGTTTAGGTGGGATTGTCGAGTGGTAAAAGAGGGAAGGGTTTGCATGAAAAGGGGAGTTTCATTATGTGCACTACAGCTGATTTTCACAACGGTAACACAAACACAGACGCAGGGGAGAAAGACAGTGACTATGTTTACATGGACATCAGTAATGGAATTATTTGCCTTAATCTGAACAATAATATGATTATGGTGTTTACATGAGTTGGTTTTTGAATGTTCCTTTCATGATCCTAATTTACATGTTATAGCACATAATTCGATTAACGTCATTATATCATTAACTCGCTATCCACATTTCCTCCGGTGTTTCATGTTATTTCGGGTGTTTCATTCCTATTATGTTGACTTATACTGTAGTTTGGAACTTTCACTTTCATTCAGGGACATTTCATTCATGCCCTCAGTAACAAACAAGATACTACATGCGAAGAAAAAAAAAAAACTCCGCATTTCTCGGTATATGCAGAGAATAGCGTCAAACAGCCGTGTGTGTATAGACTACCCTGTCACAAAATGCGGCGAATATCATACGCGGTGAAAATCCTACATGGCGGTAATAGTTTGATAAGGATGTTTACTTGTTTACATTCGGAGAGCAGCATTTACAGCGGATCTTTCAGCTCATAATATTGTAGTGATATTTCAGTAAACTTAGTAACTAAATCACTTTGACTAAGGTATGTCTTTAAAAACTGAAAGAGTACTGCTGATGATACTAACTAACTTTGCCATCTGAATAAATATAAACAAAGAACACTAGTCACACACACTTACCAAATCCGTAGGCACAGGTAAATCAACACCAACTTGAGTCATGTCTTTTTTGAAAAAGGAGACTAGTGGCAAATCTGGACTTCACCATTTCCAGATGCAAAAAGCTCTCGGGTAAAAATTTTTTTCTTACAAACATATTTTAGTCGCGTGTTAGCAGACCACTGTGTTACAACCCTGGTCTAGGGTCAAGGCTGCAACATAAAAGATCACCAGACAAATAAAATTCACTTTTATGACCCTTTGGAGTTGGGTCCCTTTATTTGTCTTCTTTGTTTCTTTTTTTTAATCACACAAAACGTGAAGCCAACTACCTCAGAGAGGACCCACAGAAAAATAATAAACAAAAAGCACACTCAAGTGAAACTAACTACACTTAACAAAATAACAGAAATATAAAATACAAAATCTACCCCTACCTCCCTAACTAGATATAAAAACAGGAGAAAATATTTACAGAAAAGACAAGTGTGGTGTCCAACCCTTACTGCCTCTCACCGTGAACAGAATTCAATATTTAAAATATCAACAAACAAACAAACGAAAAACAAAATAACAGGAGAGGGAAACATGGATAGATATACAACAAAGAGTCACAATTTTCACAACAACACTGGAAACACAATTAAAAATTACACTTAGCCACAGAATAGTTTTTAAATAGCACACCAAACGCAAAAACAATACACCAAACTCGCTCTCCCGATCCACGACCGTTTTCCTCTTTTTAAAGGACGCCCTGGGTTACTACAACCAATCCCAGGGCACGTCGTCTGCATAATTAGGACGGGGTCTGTAGATAAAAAAACGAGAGGGAAAGGGAGACACACACACACATACACTTGCGAACGCAACAACTGTAATCCACACTGTAAGTGCAGCTGCTCTCTTATAGCGGGTAAATAGAAACAAAACCTACGTTGCAGCACATTTATAAACGCAACACTGACGACCCATGTCTCTAAACAATTCTTCTTCTTCCACTTGTTTTAATTACGTCTTCGAAGCTATCATGCTTATTAATGAAGTTGCGCTTCATTCACAATAGAGCTCGCTTATTGGTTCGAACCAAGTCTTTCTCTAGAATTAATGATGAGAACTCAGATGTTACAGTGTACCCACCGGTACGGACATCCAGTCTCCACGCTGGAGTTTACACAAGGATCTCATCGCCGTGACGCAGCTTCAAAATTTAATTTTTGGAAGAACCGGAAGAACGAATTTTCTCGAAATATTTGTGTCCTAATAGTGTTTTTAGTAGTGTGGTACACATATATGACTGTCAACATCTCAAAAAATGTGTTTTGTGACCCTTTAATAATTTCAAAACTCATATTTATTATTAATATCATTATTCAGTTAGGATAGTTTTACAATCATTTCTCTACTTTTGAAAGTTCAGACAAACATTGCAAAATATCATGAACATGATTAAGAACATCGGTTTCTTTTGCTCACAGTTTCACGCAGTTCCGGATCATTCTGGGCGATTTCGACTTCTCCGAAATCGAGGAGGCCGACAGCGTGTTGGGACCCATTTACTTCACCACCTTTGTGTTCTTCATCTTCATGATTCTGCTGGTAAACACAAGAGCACCATGACAAATGACATTAAAGACACACAAACTATGCTGATTATTTACTGGTTTTGTTCAGAACATGTTCCTGGCCATCATCAATGACACTTACTCTGAGGTGAAAGCTGACATGGCGCAGCAGAGGTCGGAGATGGAGATCACAGACCTCATCAAGAAGAGCTACAACCGAGCCATGGTGAAGCTGAAGCTGAAGAAAAGCTCCATCAACGACATCCCGGACAGCTTACAGCAGGCCGCAGGAAAACTCAGCTTCGATGAGCTCCGCCAAGACCTCAGAGGGTCAGAAACCTTTTTTTAAAACACACTAATCAAACACAGTGTTGGATGAATCTGATTTTAACCCATAGTTCAAATTGACTACCCTTTCGTTATGTTCGGGGCTGTTTTTGCCCCATTGACTTCCATTATAATGACAATTTTTGATCACAAAGCCATGACACAATATAATCATGTGTTTTTGATTGTAGGTGGTGTTTCCTCTTGGGAAGAGGTGAAATTTGTTGATCATCAAAATTTGTTGAAACTGATGTTGATCATCAGTTAGCGGCGTTAACCCTTTAGATAGGCCTGTGCAAAAAGTTTCTGTCTTTTATATGGAGTTCTATGGAGTAAAACAGCAGATTATAGTGTGTGTAGAAATACACTTACTATGTTCTGAGAGCTGAGCTGCTTATTTAGATTTTGTCAGACATATCAAGGTAAGTGCGGAACGGTCGCTCTCATAAACATACACTATACCAGAGGTGGACAAACTACGGCCCCCGGCCATATGCGGCCCGCTGGACACTTTCTTCCGACTCGCGAGGGAGTTTTTAAAATGCTGCTTCTTCTTTAAGTAACGATTTGGTTTCAGAATTAATGATGGAATACAAGTGAACGTCATTTAAAGGCACTATTGCACGCGGTACAAGAAACAAGAAAAATTTACTGAATGTTGTGTGTTTAAGGACGAATGGACAACAAAATACTTCTTCAACAATATCAGATAGAAAGCCGTCTAATATGCCAAGAAAGTATTGCTGTTTTTAAAGACTACAACCTAAGTCGACATCTTTCAAGCAAACAATCGAATTATGCTGTCAACCAGTCACCTGCAGAAAAGGCAAACAAGCCTACAAAACTCGCCACAAACTTAAAAGCCCAGCAAAAGCCATTTATGAAGCAGAGTCTAATTTGACTGGTAAATTGGTCTCAATAATAAATATAAAATATCCGTTTTGCGTTAATGTGACATGTTTCTGTCTGATATTACATGTTTCATACATACTGCCACTATAAATAAAAGTCATTTTTTGAAGCATTTGCATACCTGTCAACCCTCCCGTTTTTCCCGGGATTCTCTCGTATTTTACAGTTCTATCCCACTACCGTCCCGTAAATGTATTTTCTCGTATTTCTCTCGTATTTTCAGTCTTTCTCTGAAGGCAATGAACATTAAAGAGTCGATCCTCCCTATATGCAACCCATACTGCCGAACCATCAGGGGCCGCCCTTTGCTCTTAAATGTGAGTCCGTTCTGTGCTTTCGTTTTATTTAGGCATGAAACACTTTGAAATAAATATAAAAACGGCGCGATTCCCTTTCCTTTCATTACAGGTGCCGTCGCTCCTCCTATGCAATTCTCAAGACAAGTCATATAGCGGTGCGGGACTGTCAGCTGACGCACGCCATAGTGATAAACAGCTGTTTCCCAATTGGATTCTGTACCCTCGATTAGAAGTGGAGCAAAAGTCTGGGTTTTGGGTGCGTGTTTGAACAGACATATACACATAATTAATAATAATAACAGCTAAAGATTTTAGTGGGGGGTTTTTTTCCAAACACAACTAATTTGTCCTAAGTGAGCATAAAAAGTTAGGAAAGCAATTAAATGCTTTCATTATAACGTTATTGTAATGTATTTTAAAGTGACACCTCTGTTATTTAATGTAATCAAACGAAAAATCATAATAAATTAGATTCATTTGTTGCTCTTTAATCGGAATGTGTAAGTTATACAGTGAAGAAAAGGGTTAATGAGATTTCATAATTCTATTTCTTTATTAATGTAAATTTTCTGAACAATTTTTTTTGGGGGGGTAAGTATCCCTTATTTTCACATCCCAATGTTGACAGGTGTGGATTTGACATGTGGCCCTTCACTTGGTTTGCAAAACTTGATTAGTCTAAAAAGTTTGCCCATCTCTGCACTATACTCTATATAGCTCCATATAAAACCCAGAAACAAAATAGTGGTTATGATGGAAGTCAATGGGGCAAAAACAGCTTCAAACATAACTTGTTGTCAATTTGCCCAGATAGTATTGTTGAGGTTTTTACACCTTTAATTTTCCCAAAATATGTGTCAAAACAAGATTTGTAATCAAAAATCATTCCATTTTTGCTGAAACACAGAGAAAGTTGCGGTCAAGTTAAGACTCAGAATCACCTCAGAGTGGATGAAAACATCTCCGGCAGCACACAAGGGTTAATGTTATTGATGTTTGTGCACAGAAAGGGCCATTCGGATGCTGAAATTGAAGCTATTTTTGCCAAGTATGACCTTGACGGAGATCAGGAGCTGACCGAACACGAGCATCAGCAAATGAGAGACGACCTGGAGAAAGAGAGAGTGAGTGAAAAACCAGTGCTAAAAGATGTCCCACGATTTGTTTCATTTATTTATTTTTTCATACAATTACTAGAGGTGCGTCCCAAATCACATACTCATGCGCCATTCTATTATATAAATAGTTTAAGTAGTGCGTTCACACTGAAAACTCTCAAAAAATAAGTGCACTGTAATTACACATACTTTATTGTGGATTGTGAAAGCAGTATTCTCCTACGAGAGTGATTATAGCGCCTCCTGATGGTGAATGCGGTTACAATCATGGTAGGTATTATTTGGTACTTTGGTCATTTATTTCACTAATTTGGCAACCGTCAAACCTCATCTGGGAAACAGTTTGAATAACACGATTAAACGAACATGAAGCATCAAATCAGTGACCATCACTTGCACAGATGCTTAGTATCTGTTGAACACTCGCCAGGAGGACTTGGATCTGGAGCACAGTTCGCTGCCCAGGCCGGCCAGCGGGCGGAGCTTCTCCCGTAGCCAAGACGACTCCGAGGAGGATGACGACGAAGACAGCGGACACAGCTCTCGTCGCCGCGGCAGCAGCTCAGGGGGCGTGTCTTTCGAGGAGTTCCAAGTGTAAACATCACCTGTCAACAAAACATCATATTCATTATAATAGAGCAAACGTTTGACAGTGTTTTTGTGCCGCATCAGGCTTGTGCGTCGGGTGGACCGTATGGAGCACTCAATTGGCAGCATTGTCTCCAAGATCGATGCCGTTATTGTGAAGTTGGAGGCCATGGAGAGAGCCAAAATGAAGAGGAGAGATGTGCTTGGACGGATCCTGGATGGAGTCATGGAGGTGAATTAAATAGAAAATGCTTGTAATCCTGTAAAGGTAGATTTGCATCATGCAGCATCTCTACTTCAGCTGTTACATGCTTGATTTTCATTGGCTGATGGACATTCTAGTGTGCAATTATTTTCATATAAACACACAGCTAAAGTAGTTTCACACAGGTCTTAGCTGAATTACTGTTACACATTAACACACTGAGTGATTTCAGTTTTCACAGATTCACAATTGAATCAAAACGAGAAGGTTTTGAGTCAGATGTCTCACAAAAGAAACCATTCCTACACATACAGGAGAAGTTTGCGGACTAAAGCTGACAAACATGCTGGAATACAACATCTGGACAGTGTCTTTAGGTGTGGTTAATGTAGTATACACCTTTTTCTTAGACCGAAAAATTACCCATTATGCATTGCGTATTGAGGAGGATAAGAACTTCCGGTCATCAGCTTGATACGTATAAAGAGTCACATTCGGACAGCTTTGAAATGATAGTTCATTCATTTTCTTTTTGGCTTAGTCCATTTATTAATCTGGGGTCGCCACAGCGGAATAAACTGCCAACTTATCCAGCACATGTTTTATGCAGCGGATGCCCTTTCAGCTGCAACCCATCTCTGGGATACATCCATACACACTCATTCGCACTCATATACTACAGACAATTTAGCTCACCCAATTCACCTGTACCACATGTCTTTGGACTTGTGGGGGAAACCGGAGCACCCGGAGGAAACTCACGCAACGAACATGCAAACTCAACACAGAAATGCCAACTGACCCAGACGAGGCTCGAACCAGCGACCTTCTTGCTGTGAGGCGAACGTGCTACTCACTACGCCACCGTGGCGCCCTGAAATGATAATATTAATCTATTTTACTTGCTTTTAATGTCTTTGAACTAATACTGCTGTCGATCAGCGCCACCTCCTGGGCTGATTATTTAAAAAATGCGATCTAATGGGAATAGAACCCCTGCTGCGAGTTATTTACCCTTACCGTCAGACGGTATCTATGTGCGGTTTAAATGAAGCCATCACTAAAGTAACAGTTTATGTCTTTTTTCATATATATAACCAACCCAAACAAAAGTAATTCTCCAAAATCTTTGACACACACACACACACACACACGCACGTCCTGTCCCACTGGCACACTGATTGAGAGAGTGAAAATAAAGAGGCGTTTTGAAATGACAGAAAAACACATACCCTGGTAAATACTACACACAAACTAACTAAAAGAAACATAAACTGCTCCCGATTAGAATCGACACGCAAATCAGCCAGAATAAAATCAGTAACGCATTTTTATTGGTAATGTTTTGGAAATTGCATGACTTATTGTACATCCCTGTTAAGTTTCATGCAAGTAATCTGGCTTGCTTTATAATGCAGTGAAATATTGCGAGTGATGTGTGTGTGTGTGTGCTTTTGAGGTTGAAAATAGCACTAAGCAGTTACCTGGAAGCTGTAGGTTGTTCTGAAATGTTGATCTCTGCTGAAATGTTGTTTTTCTCAGGACGAGCGGATGGGTCGGGATCCAGAGCTGCAGCGGGAGCAGATGGACAGGCTGGTAAGGGAAGAGCTGGAGCGCTGGGAGTCTGACGACACCATGTCCCAGGTGAGCCACCACCATCATCAGGCCACTCCCATCATCCCATCGGCTCAGCTCCACCCACGCAGTTCCCGCTCACCCTCCTCGCTGTCCAACGAGGGCCCGGATGCTGCAGCCAGTGGCCCTGCCCACTTGTGAGGGGTGTTTATTTGTGAAAACACTGCTCCGCTAACACAGCCTGTTCAAATCAACTTCAGAAGCATCAAAGCCACAGCCGCAGAGTTAAATAGTCCTGCAAAAAAAGCTATTTATTTGCGTTTCTTTATATTAAAGTTAATTGGGGCTTTACAGTGCGTTGTAATGCAGAAATGAAGCTTTTTTTAAAAACACCAGTTTCGGTATTAATGTTCTCAAACCTGTTTTCTATATTAGATTTTTACATCCAGCTATTAATCAGGTGCATTTCTGAATTTGAGGAACATTTTGCTTTAATGTATTTTCCAGCAGGCAATCCTAGGTTTGGTTGTATTGTTTCTACTGATGAAATAATTTAATTAAATCCATATATACATATATATATACATATATATA
>CAIGQQ010002949.1:2880914-2893996 GCA_903798035.1 Danio albolineatus | reverse complement strand
AAAAGAAAATGAATAAAAATAAATAAATAATAATAAATAATCAATAATGATATAATAATAATAAATAAATTTTAAAAATAATAATAATTTAATTAATAATTAGCGGAACCTCTGTGGGTGCAAATGCCTTGTTGATGCCAAAGGAGAATGGCCAGACTGAAAATGAATGAAGGAGGAAAATGCCGAAGAAAATGAATCCTTCAAACCACTCGGCTTTCCCTGTTTGCCAGCAATATGTTTTTAATCATTTAAAATTGAATACATTTTGGAAATCATTTGAGATAGAAAAAAAATAAAGAAAATTCCATGTTATTTCACTCATATCTGAACATTTATGCCCGCAGATGTCATTCGAAATATTAGTCACTTTGCTTAATACACATTCCAGTATATAAACTCGCTTCCAGTTTGATGCAGACACCGATTACGTAGTGTAACATGTCAGTCGTTTAAATTCAAATCCTTCCAGATATTATCATGTGCTCATTATTTGGACCCAAAGCTTGTATATCTCCTGATCCCAGTCATAACACCCTCAAATAAAGTGACTGTAAATCTGTATAATAAAGGGATATTGTGTAGCTAAGTGTTGCTGCTTTTTTGTCTGTGGTTTTAGCAAAGCAAACGCCGTGGTTCGGTAATCGCATTGATGTTTGCTGGCTGTGGATTAGATCACATTAAGACGAATTAAACGGATTACGAAGGAGCAAGCCGTACCAGGCCCGTTCACGGCTCCAAAATACTTAAGTCCTGTTTACAGCAAAGGTGTTAAAATGACTCTTTATTCGAAGGAAATGAGCCACGTAAATTGACTTCGTGTAACAGACTGAATTTTGACCGTCAAACACGTGGTCGCAGCTGAGGCTGAAAGAGTTCATGTTTTGCACAGGTGTCTTATACCTGCTTTCAATAAAAAAAAAAGGTTAAAAATCGCATAAAAACAGCACACACACTTACGTCATGAGGTGACAACTGTACCCAGAGTTCTAAAATAGCATAATATGGGAACTTTCAGTTGAAATAAAATATATTTCAAACTCAATCTAGCCAATTAAAATTATTCACGTTTTCTTAAAAACACAGGTGCACAGGTATTTTATAAATGTTTTCCACGCTTTTGTTTATAATATTAAAAATCATGTGGAAACGCACTGGCAATCATGTTAAGGGCATGTCGAACCAACAGGTGGCAATAATGACTCGAATAATGCGGCCGAATAATGCGGAATATGCAATATCTTTGTCGCAAACGCGTGGAATTTGCATTTGGTAAGAACCCAGCCAATCAGCGATCATGTTGGCCAATCAGAAAAGAGAAAACAGCGCACACACTGACGTCATGAGGCGAAAACTACAGTTCTAAAGTAGCATAATCTGGGAACTTTTAGTAATTTCAAACTTAATCTAGCCAATTAAAATGATTCAATTAATATATATATATTATTTTTTTTACTATTATATTACTATATAGTATTGTTACTATTATATTTTTCTGATGTATTAGCAATCTAACAAATCAACACTAAATATTTACATACTTTACGTCTCTTATTTACGTCTCGCAATATGTTTGAATAAAAAAGAAAGAAGAGCAAGTCCTGTTTACAACAAAGGTGTTAAAATTACTCTTAATTTTTTAAGGAGATGAGCCACGTAAATTGACTTTGTGTGATAGACTGAAACTTGACCATCAAACACTTTAGACATAACAGGCTGTAGGAGTTTTGTCTTTAGGTCGGGTCCACACGTGCACAGGTATTTTATAAGGTTTAAAACTATAAAAGTTTTATTAACCAACTAAAAGAAAAAAAAACACATACTGGGAGTCAGTGCACATCGAACCAACAGGTGGCGATAATGACACTTTAATGCTGAGTTTACGCGAAACAGAAAAGTAAGTTTGTTTCGTGAGTACATTGCATACAATTCAATGCAAATGTGAGAATTTTTTCTGTCAAACAATGCGGAATATGCGATATCTTTGCTGCAAACATGCGAAATTTGCATTTGGTATGAACCCGTCAATCAGGGATTATGTTTGCCAATCAGAAAGGAGGTGAAAACTGCAGTTGTAGTGTCCACACAAGTTCTAAAGAAGCATAATATGGGAACTTTCAGTTGGAAAAAATATATCATTTCAAACTCAATCTAGTCACTTACAATGATTCAAGTTTTTTAAAAACACAGGTGCACAGGTATTTTATAAATGTTTTCCACGCTTTTGTTTATAATATTAAAAATCATGTGAAAGCGCACTGGGAATCATGTTAAGGGCATGTCGAACCAACAGGTGGCAATAATGACACAAATAATGCGGCCGAATAATGCGGAATATGCAATATCTTTGTCGCAAACGCGTGGAATTTGCATTTGGTATGAAGCCAGCCAATCAGCGATCATGTTGGCCAATCAGAAAGGAGAAATCAGCGCACACACTGACGTCATGAGGTGAAAACTGCAGTTATAGTGTCCACACGACAACCTTGTGAGTTCTAAAGTAGCATAATATGTGAACTTTTAGTAGAAATAAAATTTATATACATATATATATAAACTTTCTGTATATATTTCTTTTGTTATTATTATGTTTTTCTGATGTAATAGCAAACTAACAAATCAACACAAAATATTTACATACTTTACGTCTCTTATTTACTTCTCGTAATATGTTTGCATAAAAAAGAAAGAAGAGCAAGTCCTGTTTACAACAAAGGTGTTAAAATTACTTTTCTTAAGGAAATGAGCCACGTAAATTGACTTTGTGTGATAGACTGAAACTTGACCATCAAACACTGTAGACATAAAAGGCTGAAAGAGTTTCATCTCTAGGTCAAGTCCGCATGTGCACAGGCATTTTATAAACTGAGAATTGTTTTCTGTCGAACAATGTGGAATATTCAATATTTTTGACGCAATCATGCAAAATTTGCATTTGGTATGAACCCAGCCAATCAGCGATCATGTTGGCCAATCAGAAAGGAGAAAACAGCGCACACACTGACGTCATGAGGTGAAAACTGAAGTTGTAATGTCCACACGACTACGCTGTACCCAGAGTTCTAAAGTAGCATAACATGGGAACTTCCAGTTGAAATAAAATATATTATTTCAAACACAATCTGGCTATTTAAAATGCGCACTGGGAATTATGTTAAGGGAATGTTGAACCAACAGGTGGCGATAATGACACGAATAATGCGGTCAAACAATGCGGAATACGCAATATCTTTGCCGCAAATGTGTGAAATTCGCAGTTGTAGTGTCCACACGACAACGTTGTGAGTTCTAAAGTAGCATGATATGGGAACTTTTAATAGAAATAAAATAAATAATTTTAAACTTAATCTAGCCAATTAAAACGATTTTATATATATATATATATATATATATATATATATATATATATATATATATATATATATATAAACTTAGTATTGTTTCTATTATATTTTTCTGATGTAATAGCAATCTAACAAATCAACACGAAAGATTTGCATACTTTACGTCTCTTTGTTTGATGCAAACGTGCAAAATTTGCATTTGGTATGAACCCAGCCAATCAGAAATGTTGGCCAATCAGAAAGGAGAAAATGTTGCACACACTGACGTCATGAGGTGAAAACTGCAGTTGTAGTGTCCACACGAGTTCTAGAGTTGCATAATATGCGAACTTTCAGTTGAAATAAAATATAATTTCAAACTCAATCTGGCTAATTAAAATTATCAAACACAGGCATGTTAGCAAAAGTTTTCCACCTTTCGTTTATAAAAATAAAATTAGTGAAAACACACTGGGAATCATGTTAAGGGCATGTCGAACCACACGACAACATTGTGAGTTCTAAAGTAGTGCAATATGGGAACTTTTAGTAAAAAAAAAATAATAATAATTTCAAACTTAATCTAGCCAATTAAAATGATTCAATTATTTAAAGTTTTTTTTTTAAACACAGGTGCAGAGGTATTTTATAAACTGAGTTTCCCTGCTTTTGTTTAAAAAAATTAAAATCGTGTAAAAACGCACTGGAAATCATGTTAAGAGCATGTCGAACCAACAGGTGGCGATAATGACACGAACAATGCGGTCAAACAATGCGGAATATGGGATATGTTTCCCATAATTGTGTGAAATTCATGTTTGGTATGAACCCATCTACCCAGTAACCATATATCCTGCTAAACTGCGTAGAAAAGAGTGTGGTTTTCGTGTGGATGGGGCTTGACATGCACTGTAGGTGGTTGGCCAATCAGAACAGACTGGACTTTGATCTGGCCAATCAGATCAGAAAGGCGGGGTTTAGAAAGACGGGATGTTTCAGACACAAAGAAGAGGGCTGAAGCATGAATATTATGAACTCATTTAAATGTTTTTTTATAGGTAAAATATTGTAAATGAACAGCACGAGAAATCTCTAAAACTAAACTAGCAAGCTCGAAAACAGCATAATATTGGAAGTTTCAGCTAAAATAAAATATAGCATTTCAAACTCAATCTAGCCAATTAAAATTAGTCAATTGCTTAAAAAAAAAAACTATTATTGCCACAATTACAATTGTCCTAATGTAATAGCATTCTTACAAATCAACACAACCCACTTTACGTCTCTCATTTATGTCTCGCAATATGTTTAAATAAAACAAACAATAAAACAAGGGGGAAAATAATGTTGCCATCGAACTCTTTCCTTAAGACCAGCCAATTGTGTTATAAGATTATTATTGTAGGATAAGATTATAAGATAATATTGATCTCATGTTGACTGTAAAATCCCGATGGATAACTGTGAAGGAGTGATGAATGTTCGCATCTAAAGTCTGTCAAGAAAGACAAATATAAGAAATCAGAGCTGTGTGTGTGTGTGTGTGTGTGTGTGTGTGTGTGTGTGTGTGTGTGTCCATACAATGTGATCCATAAAGCTAATGTGAAATCCCAAATCACAGCATTTATGAGAACTTGGGAATGAATCTGAGCTTGATGTAAGCGATGACGAGGAAGATCAACGTCATGACTGAAAGAGCGACATGATTCTGCCACAAACCCCACGACGAGTAATCGATTCCCTGAAACGTCAGATGCTGCTCTCCTGTGCACCTGCAAAAAACACATACAAAATATATTGTTTTGATACTATCAATGAACGCTGTATAGTGTTCAAACAAGCTTGAACATGCAAATAGAAAAACAATAAGTATGAATTACCATAATAAACTGTAAAAACAGCTTCAGGTGCGCTTAGATTCTCATAAAACATGCAAATAGAGAAACGCACTGCAAATAGCGCAGACCACAAGTTCAGTATTGTTTGTTACTGAACTTTGTAACTTTGGAATACTCTTCAACATTTGGGCCATACTAACGCTATTTTTAGATACTATTTAGAACGGATAGTATGTGAATTAGGATGCAGCATATATTTAGATTAGATTAGATTGAACTTTATTGTCATTACACATGTACAAGGCAATGAAATGCAGATATATATATATATTTCAAGACACTAGTATTCAGCTTAAAGTGACATTTAAAAGATTAACTAGGTTAATTAGGTTAACTAGGCAGGTTAGGGTTAATTAGGAAAGTGTGGACTATTGAAAAAAATATTGCTAAAGGGGGCTAATAATATTGACCTTAAAATGATTAAAAACTGTTTTTATTCTAGCCGAAATAAAAAGACTTTCTACAGAAGAAAAAATATTGTCAGACATATTGTGAAATTTCCTTGCTCTGATAAACATCATTTGGAAAATATTTTAAAAATAAATAAATAAATGGGGGGGGCTAATAATTCTGACTTCAACTATAAATCTCATTTCTCAAAAGTTGACTTTTTTGACTCTCAAAATGATTATCCCTCCTGTGAAATGTTTATTCTCTTTGTTCTTATTTCCACAAATTATGTTCAACAGCAAGGACAATTTCACAGTATTCCCTATAATATTTTTTCTTCCATCTCAACTTTAAAAAGTTATTTTACTACTCGTTTAGTGGTTGATCACAGCGTTCCAAAAACACAAGGCTCCCCTCATTGCCTTTTTTGTTGACAAGAATAAAAAGAAGCGCGGTACACTTTATGTCGCTAGGCAACGACTGAATCAGCCGTGTATTGTGCGCGAGTGTTGATGTTTATATTGTAATAATTTTAAAATGAAATAATATTGTGATATTCAGGATTTGTGAGTCCTACAGCTCTAGATAACTCAAAACAGTGACTGCTAGTCTTTCCTCCATCTTCAAAAGTAGTTGTCTTGACAACACTAACACAGGGTTTCCTCAAAGGATACCCTGACTCTTATTTGGTTTGACAATAAAACAGACGCGACTGACGTAACGCACTTTTTTTCGCTCAGAGTTGACTTTTTTCTGTAACACTTTATTTTGATTCTCCATTTTAGTATTAGTAGACTGTCTGCTTAATATCTGTTGGTACTGACATTCAACAGACATTTAACTGACTATAAGAAACTTTGCAAGTACATGTCAACTTACACTCAACCGCCAGTGCAAAGCGCAAGGGTAAATACAGGAGGCAGTTAGTAAAACATTCATTTGAGAGTTTTATTAGTTGAATTTTTCCATTTTTAAATCCATTCAGCCGATCTCCAGGTCTGGTGAGAAAACGTTTAGCTTAGCTTAGCATAAATCATTGACTCAGATTAGACCATTAAGGATTTAGAAGATATAAAACTGATATAGACATGTAAAGCTTGTAGTCTGTCACTTCCGCCTAAATGAAGCAACTATTTTCACGTCACGTCATATTTGAGTTTCTGATCACATCGTAACCAATCAAATGCTTTCTAGTGTCCGACATGCCCCGCCCCCTTCAAGACGCTTCTCATTTGCTTTCATTTAGAGCAGTTGAGCTCAACCACTCTCACTGGCAGAGCTGTGGTAAAACAAAACAAAGTTTTTCAAAAAAGGAGGAGGAGCCACACTCTCTCTTCGACGTCATCCAATAAAAATGCATATTTCAAAGCACTTCATGGGATCCTTAAAGTTATTATATCTAAAAACAAAATCTTCTCTCCGTTAAACAACACTTGGGAAATATTTTTAAAAGAACTCAAATTTGACTGGAGGGCTAATAACTCTGACTGTATATATTTACTGTATATGCACAATTTAATCCTCCCCTAAATGCAAAACTCGTCTTATACAAAACCCAACTGTTCAGATTCCATATACATCAACAAATGTAGATATATTGTACTTACATGAGGACGTGTGCAGCAGGACTGCTCATCACAGCAGACACATTTCCACAAAACCTCAGACCCACAAACTCATTGATCTCCAGCGCCTGTTCAAAACATTCATTAAAACATCTCATCAGGAACAATTAGTCGAAGAATTTCAATTGCCAAGAACAGACTTATACAGATATTTACAAATAAGAGATTATCTTACATAACATAATGAATGAGAGAATATCATCAGTCCGAACGAAAATACAGATGGGGACTGCTGGCAAGCAAATTATTTGGTCACACTTTATTTAGATGGTCCATTTGTTGAATTTAAGTTAAATTGCAACTAATTCTCATTAGATTATAAGTAGACTGTTAGGTTGGGGTTCGGGGTAGGGTTAGTGTAAGTTGACATGTACTTGCAAAGTGTCTTATAGTCAGTTAAATGTCTGTTGAATGTCAGTATCAACAGATATTAAGTAGACGGTCTACTAATACTCAAATGGACCATCAAAATAAACTGTTACCAATTATTTCTAAACTATATAAATGTGGTTTATCATATCATCCATGTAACACTTTTGCATATAAAGAACAGCGGGAGGCTGAAAATAACCGGATTGATGTATGCTCAGAAGCCCATACTATAGCCCATAGAAGCCCTCAGAAGTCACAAACTCAAATAAATAGAGAGAATTTAATTGGAAAATCATCACAAGATATTTCCGCACCCCACAAATTGTAGCAAAGATAAGAATAGGCTCATCTAACAGATGCTGGAGAGAATGTGGTGATCATTTAGGGAACCACATCTTTCGGTATTGCGCAAGTCTGTAGCAATTCTGGAATAATATCTATAAGGTACTTGGAGACATATTTGGTATTGATATTCCCTTTGATCCAACTGTGGCAGTCCTAGGTCTGGTGCCTGACAGCATGGGGGAAAGAAGAAGTACTTATTTCAAATACTGCTTTCTGCAGCACTAAAATGTATTACGTCTAACTGGCTCAGATCAGACCCACCTACGTATGAACAATGGATCAAAAAAATTTGAGAAATTTAAATAACTTACTGCCTTAGACTCCTGATGAATATATTTGAAGCAAGATGGAATCCAATTTTAACAATTATACATGACTAACTTAAAACATACACGACAGATTTAATAAACAGCTACATTACATACACGATAAGTATGAGACATCTCCCAATACCCCCCCCCCCCCACACACACACACCTTTTGTTTTTTTATATATATTTTTTATGTATTTATTTTTTATTATTTTTTATTTATAACTTCAATATGATCTATATGGTTTTAAAATAAAACTGTGAAAATGTCCTTTTTTTCTAATTCCTAATCTTTTAAGTATACATCTGTATTCTTACTGACTTTCTGATGTATCTCTGATTTTGTGGAGAAAAAAAACAAACATCTCATCAGCTGAAAGCCTAGTTACTCCTATGCAATAACAGAAGTGAAAGCACAAACCTCAAGGCCGTAGCGAGGGATGCTAAGATACTTCAGCCAGGAGAGCCAGTCCATGATGCTCTTCAGATTGACCAGCAGACCAGAGAAGATCTGGAAATACACAGGACAAAATATATAACACGCGAATAAAAGTACTGATGTGGGGGGAATGCTTTACTTTCTAATGAGGTACATGCACATGGACTTCCAGTGAACTGTCGCCCCATTACAAAATCGCCATGTTTAAGATCTGATTTCTTTACAAATCTGTGATCGTTACATCTTGATTGATATATGATATAAAGTGGGTGTCAGACCGGACAAGAGGCACTGCATTTAATTCCACGCCATGTCTTTAAAATATGGACATTTATTTGAATTAAGATTTCATCTGTATTATTTATTATATGCATATTTATATTTGTTTTAATAAAAACTACTTTAGATTTGTCCCCGTCGGGTTTTGGAGTCGTCTGCATCACCTTATGGGGCATAAGAATAGGATGTTTGGACATAACTCACTGTTTGACCACATTATTATTGTTCAATTATTAGTTTGCTGGAAATTTAGAAATAGTTTTGAAACAAATCTTTGCGATTAACAAACAAAATTAAATATATAGGCTATTGTATGACTTCAGTGGAGTGCGTACAACACCGTTTCCTTATCTAGGAAAGTAAAAGAGTAAATAGAAAGTAGAGAGGCTGAATGGAGGAGGCTCGTTCTTTATTCTGGCTGCAGATGGTCAGTTAAACTGTTTTCTCGCTAGTGAAGAGTTCAGTTTTTCCATTCAGTTTTTCCACTTACGAAGTCCGCCATGTAAATAGCAAATGCTTAAAGGGAATAAGATATGAGACTTGTATAGGTTTAATGCACGTTATGTTCAAAACACACACAGAACTCATTAAGAGAGTACGCACAACCCTGTTAGACCATGTGTTGTGGTGCAAACCGTATTTTTCTGTCTTTAAAATATCAAGTGGATTCAGACATGCCCTTAATTAATGCTTTTGCGCCTAGACTCTGTGCCTAGATCGCTAAAACAGAGCCCTGAGAGTTATGAAAATCCATATAAGGTGGTATTTAATCAGCAAATAATATAAATATTACAAACATAAACATTAGCTGAGCAGCTTACTGTGTGCTTACGTTATGTTGAAGTCGTCAATCTGGCAACCTGTATGTGTGTCATGTCTGAGGGGTTGGGTGAAATTTTTTTTTTTATAAAAAATATAAAAAATCTTTTTTTAAAAAGCAAATTTGTGGAATGTTGGCCGCAATACCTAGTTCAACCACTAGATACTGCACTGTAATGCTGAATGAACAAATGGTGTCCTGACATTTTATCCTACCCATCGGATTATGCTACCAACACTATGGTTCTGAGGTTGGGGTCAGGGATTAGGTAGGTTAGGGCGATATTAAATTTTAATTGAATTAAAATTTACACTGGTAGCAAATCTGATGGGCAGCATAATGCGTCATCAAAATGTGCTACCTACTTTTTGAATGGGAGGTAGGACAATCTGACAAGGTAGCTTACTGGCAAAATGCACATGAAAATACTCTACACATCCAATGCAAGTCCAAACACCATGCATTTTGTGCAGTGAAAACTGTAGTATGTGAACTCGCCATCATGAAGATGAAGCTGACGGTCATGAGGATGTTGGCGACGGCCACCACTGATTGGTCAGCTGATATTGCCATGGCCATTGCAGCGGCAGTACAAGACACCAGAATCACAGTCAGCATGAAGATGAAGAACGCAGATGCTGTGGGCTTCAAGCCTGTAAAGCAAAGATCTCAAATCACTGTGAGCCCTTGTGGACATTTTTCTCTTTCGTTTTATTTACTTGTTTATTTTGTAATCATTATGGCTGTGCAAACGCAAATTGCATTAAAAAGGTAAGATTTTTATTGTTTATTTGAAATTGTAACATTTTCTTTTATAAATCTACTTTAGGCTGGGTAATAGTTCCTCTCAGGAGCTAAATGTCTCTACTGGAACTCAATATTTCATTCCTGTGCCTTAAAAAAATAAAAAAATAAAAAATAAAAATAAATAAATAAATCGCAAATCTTTGTTAACTGAACACTTTTTTTGAAAAAGGCTAATTTTACAACTTTCCTAGGTTGAGTTTTATCATTTTCGAATCCATTCAGCCGATCTCCAGGTCTGGCAGGAGCACTTTTAGCTTAGCTTAGCATAGATCATTGAATCGGATTAGACCATTAGCATCTCGCTCAAAAATGCCTAAAGAGTTTTGAAAATGTTTCTATTTAAAGCTCAACTCCTCTGTAGTTACATCGTCTGCTAAAACCGATCTTTTTTATTTTTTACTCTCATTCTGGTGTAATAATCGAAAAACTTGGCTGTCGTACCATGGCTGCAGCAGGCGCAGTGATATAACTTAGAAAATAACAACTTTTCATACTCCGTTGGTCTTAGCACATGATGTAATGACAGTAAAGCCAAAACATTTAATAGAAAAATGATTAAAACTTCTTTTTTTGAGCGAGATGCTAACGGTCTAATCTGATTCAATGATTTATGCTAAGCTAAGCTAAAATGTACTTCCGCCAGACCTAGAGATCAGCTGAATAGATCGAAAACAGTAAAACTTAATATGAGTGTTCCTTTAGCATGACTTCAACATAATAAAATAATAATAATAATAATAAAGGAAAATTACAAGCATTTTGAATAATGTATTCAAGTTTGGTCTGTTGAGCAAATCATTTTGTTCAATTTGAGGACGCTGGTAAAATTAATTAAACAGATGTTACTGTGGATTACATTGTACAGTCGCCACCTGTCCAGATCTGCATTAACAAACAGCATCTTGAATGCATAATGGTGATCGGCGTACCTATCATGAAATACACAACGCAGCTGAAGAGTATACTAGGAACTGTGCGCTGGGTGAGGATGTCAGACAGGATCTTTGACAGGAAGTAGACAGACACCCTGTAGTATCCACTTGTGTATTCATGACTGCAAAACAGGAATAAAAGCAAAAGGACCACTGTTCAGTTCATTATGTGTGTGCTTATTATCAGTTATTATTATACTGTATGTGCGATTACGAAAACTAGCAATACTAGTATGAACACTAGTGATATACAAGTGGTTTTATATCTGAAATGTATGCTGATTACCAATTATATGTCATTGTTTTTCATTATATGTCTCTGTAAAGGTGGCTCAATGGTTAGCGCTGTAGCAATAACGTCACTGCTTCAAGCTCCGACTGGGCTAGTTGGCATTGTGGAGTTTGCATGTTCTCATGTTGGCATGTTGGTTTCCTCCGGATGCTCCGGTTTCCCCCACAAGTCCAAACACATGTGGTATAGGTGAATTGGGTAAGCTAAATTGTGTATGGGTGTTTCCTTGTGATGGGTTGCAGCTGGAAGACCATCCACTGCGTAAAACAAATGCTGGATAAGTTGGTGGTTCATTTCGCTGTGGCAACCCCAGATTAATAAAGGAACTAAGCCGAAAAGTGAATGAATGAGTTGGCGGTTCATTCCGCTGTGGCGACCCCTGATAAATAAGGATCTAAGCCAAAGGAAAATGAATGAATGTCTCTGTAAAGAGATAAATGGATGTTCAAATAGAGTACGTACATAAACAGCTTGCGTTCTGTGATGAAGAGCTCGGCAGCTGAGAGTGTGCTGAAACACTGATTCGTCGTGATGAAGAACAAAACACCAAACCTGGAAAATATATAGAATAATAATAATAAATGTGACTTTGCAAGGAACTAATAAAAACAAGCACAAACATGTATATTGCTCTGCTGACAGCCTCAGGATGCAGTCTACGTTTCACTAATATTTTTGTGTGAATTGTGTGTCGGTTTAAATAACACATTAAGGAATGGTCTGACGTTCCAGAAAGTCTGAAAATCTTTTCTAAAAAAAATTAAGGAGACACCCAGGGGCGCCGCTAGCAATTTTGGGCCCCATGAAAAAATATGCGGATGGGTTCCCTACTACAAAGCTAGCCATCCAAACTCTGTCTGCAATGTTCGAGTTTTCAGTGTGAACGCACTACTTACACTATTTATACTACAAAATGGCGTAGAATAGTGCATAAGTATGCGATTTGGGACACAGCTGATGGTAACCTCGAGGACATCGCTGCTTTGACAGTTTACCTGACGATCGCACTCAACAAAGCGTCAACTCTCTTCCCGCTACTGATGGACTAAACCATACAGTGAAAGGAGGGGGGGTGCAATTTGACAGTGACAGACACGAGGGGCGGATATAAGCCGTATTTTTATTTTTTATTTCTAATAAATTGTTTTACTTGTAATTTAGAGGTACACTCATAATTTATATTACATTATAGTACTGTTATTAATTATAAAGCAGATCTCTGTGGGCCCCTAGAGTGCATGGGCCCTTAGAA
>CAIGQQ010002949.1:2839183-2880514 GCA_903798035.1 Danio albolineatus | reverse complement strand
ATATATAATTATTATTATTATTATTTTTTTTACTAATTCACATTTCACGAACAATCATAATATTAAAATAGGAAATATTTTTTACAAGACAACACATGATGTTTCTATCCCTGTCAGTGACTCTCACAGTCGAGTACATTCAATAGGTGCTTCTGTCACTGTGTTTAATCCTTTCTGTGCATGACTGTGGTATAGAAAATGCCACATGCGCTGTAATGTGCTTTATAAATGGTAGGTAATATGGTATAATAGTAAAATATTCGATAAAAGTTACATTTTTGCTGGAGGAAAATGAGGCGAGCACTGAGGAAACAGTATATTGGAAACCCGAATGCTCTCTTATATGACATCGGGGTACAAGTGATACAAGTGTATCTATGGCAAAGAACTGCATATAATCATATTTTATAACAATTTATGGACAAAAACACCTTGTTCTCTCGCTCAGCACAGCTGTGGTTCTGATCAAATGAAATACGAAGTCGGGGAGGTGCCGAATTCTGCCACCGTCTTTATATCAAATTTAAAGAGGACAGAGACGATAATTTGGTTTACAGTTTATGAAAAGTTTTAGGGGGGCTGATTAGAAATATAGGGGTACAGGGGTATAAGGGTATAGGCTACAGCCCCCTAAAATAGGCCTAGCGACGCCCATGCCGCCGCCTATGAACCATTGTGATGTTTCACATTCGACATCGCCCAACCCTATTAGCAGCTATACACATTTAAAATATGAAAATCTGAAAAAAAATAATCAACAGTATTTTAAAAAGTGATTAAAGTTGTTCATCCTTCAGCAAGAATGCTAAGCTTCATTATACACACATGCGTGAAATGTAAATAAAGCTATGTGATCAACTCGCCTGTTTTGTATGCCACTCTGATCATCTTTGACCCCGTAGAAGATGGCACCAACAATGGCCGCCATCAGAGTCGTGACTGCCAACTGCAAAAGACACAGAATGATCAGAGTTTAACCAGAACGCTTAATAACTTGCTTAAACCATTTCAATAGAAATGGCACAGGAACAAGCTTTCCTGAACGAAAAGAAAGAATCAGTTGAATGAAACTGTAGAAATAACAATAGAAAAGAAGCACTGGGAATGACCAGAAGCAATAAATCGATGTCTGATCCAAATTTCAATCATAGCTCCCGTTTTAAGAAATTAAAAGGCTCTTAGTTTACACCTTTTTCAGGATTTAAAACAAGTGTTTCGTGTCTCCAGAATGTGTCTGTAAAGTTTCAGCTCAAAACACCCATCAGATTATTGATTATAGCTTTTAGAATGTTGAATTTTCTGCTCTGAACACAATGTAGCTGTTTTTGTGGCCTGTGCCTTTAATGCTAGTTTCCCCCACCCACCGTACCCACATCCCTGTCAGAGTGTGCCTCAATCTCCACTGCATCAGATAAACAGCACAGTGACAGACATGAAGGAAGCAAATCTCACGTAACGTTTCTTGGAGATACTACAGTAAGAACTTTACCAATGATTATTTGATGTATTTGTTGTGGAGTTAATTCAAGCCTTTCTGCGATGATCATAAATGACAATATTGTAATTTGTTATCCGGCTTTTACAGAATATAATAAATGCTAACATTTTACTCAAACACATACCTTATAAACCCAGAAAAGCATCTAGAAAATTCAACCACAAAATCATGAGTCCATGGCACTGGAAACGTGAGTGAAAAAATTTAAAAGTCTAACGTGGCTGTAAAAAAAGAAGAGATTTTTTGGTAAGACTTCATTATGATGGTCCCTGTTGCAAATTGACTTAAAGTTGCATTGCAACTACATGCCAATGACTTGTCATTTGAGTATTAGTAGACTGACTATCAATAACTTTGCAAGTAGCCTACATGTCAACTTACACTAACCCTAACCTAACAGTCTACTAATAATGTATTGAGAATAGTTGGCATGTAGATGCAATGTAACTTAAACTGAACAAAATGTGCTGAAGGGACCATCAAAAAGTGATACCGATATTTTAAAAATGTGGTCCACTACGATATCATATTTTTAACTTTAGTTGATCTGTATTGTAGCTGTGTGAACAAACAACATCTCTGAATGTAATACGCTCAAAGTTCAATGCAAAGGGAGACATTGGCTTTTAAAGAGTTTAACAGAGTTAGAGTAAGTTGGTGGTTCATTCCGCTGTGGTGACCCCAGATTAATAAAGGGACTAAGAGACAATTTTCTGCTTTAAACACTATGTAGCTGTTTTTAAGGCCTGTGCCTTTAATGCTAGTTCTCCCCGCCCACCGTTCCCACGTGCCTGTCAGAGTGTGCCTCAGTCTCCGCCTCGGCTGCATCAGATAAATAGACAGACATGAAGGAAGCAGATCTCACGTAACGTTTGCTGGAGATACTACAGTAAGAACTTTCCCAATGAATATTTGATGTATTTGTTGTGGAGTCAAGCCTTTCTGCAAGGATGAGTCACACACAATGCAACTACATGCCAATTACTTCTCATTTGAGTATTCGTAGACTGTCTGCTTAAAGGGGTGATCCAAAGTGTATTTTTAAAGCTTGATTGTGTTTATGGGGTGCAAAGCAATGTGTGCTCATGCTTCATTTGTGAAAAAGCATGTTATTTATTCATATCTTACTTTGATTATATACAGCTACTCAGCTAACATGAAAACCACTGTCATATTTCCTAGTTCCTCTGAAAACCCACCCTCAAAAGGCCCTGATTGGTCAGCTAACATAATGTGTTGAGATTTGCGGATCGGCTCCATGTCACCATGGAAGTGTCCTGCTATAACATTACAGCACATCTGGTCACATCCCTTCGCTGCGGAGGGTGTATGCTTGTTACTTGAAGGGTTTATGACATCATTAACCAGGATGTATTATTTTGTAGTCCCCAAACTTTATTCGCTGTAGGCTTTGCTAAGCTAACTCTGTAAAAGCCAATGTCTCACTTTGCATTCAACTTTTCAACATTCAGCATATTACATTCAGAGATGTTGTTTATGTTCACACAGCTACATTACACATCAACTAAAGTTTAAAATATGATATCGTACTGGACCACTCCTTTAATATCTGCTGATACTGCTCCTTCAACAGACATTTAACTATCAATGACTTTGCAAGTAGCATACATCTCAACTTGAAACTTTATTGTTGTGTAATGTAGCTGTGTGAGCATAAACAACATCTCTGAATGTAAGACGCTCAAAGTTTAATGCAAAGTGAAACATTGGCTTTTACAGA
Source organism: Danio albolineatus (assembly GCA_903798035.1). NCBI lineage: Eukaryota > Metazoa > Chordata > Actinopteri > Cypriniformes > Danionidae > Danio > Danio albolineatus. The sequence goes on along the minus strand of CAIGQQ010002949.1, from coordinate 2,877,275 downwards.
GTTAGTGTAAGTTGGTGGTTCATTCTGCTGTGGAGACCCCAGATTAATAAAGTGACTAAGTTGAAAAGAAAATGAATGAATGAATAAATGGAATTTAAAAAATGTTTTCATAATTTCATATTTTAAATATTTTCATCGTTTAAATAAAATCATACTTGAAAATTTTAAATATTAAAGGTCTTTTGTTAACACGGCTATTATTAAAAACAAACAAACATTTGATTTAATAATAATCATGTTAATAAAGCCTTTTTAAGATTTTTCCTTACTTCGAGTCCCTTGGACTTATAATTTTGTTGTTTATCTGTATGAATCGCTTATCAAAAAATCAGTCACATTAATTACCTCTCAAGAACATTTTATTTGATTTTAGATCTAGTAAATTATCACTTTTTTTATAAGTGTCTATTCATAAATCTTGAAAAATCACAATCTCAAAAAAATAAACACACAAAACACTAAAAGAATTGCCAGCTTTTGAATTGAACCACCTCTCAACTGTTTACCCAACCACCCTATACAGGTATATACACAGTATACGTGAATGTCAACATGCTGAACACCACATATTGCCATAATGTACTCAAATATAACGCTGCAGATTCAGGAGTGACAGCGAGGGAGTTTGAGGATAATCTTCAGCCGTGTGAAGGTCGTTCCCAGGCTAAAAGGCTAAGCAAATACAGCGTGAAGCAGGCCTCGGTCTCCATGTGCTCGGCTTAACTCCGGTCAGCTGACGCTCTGCTGGACACTGCTTCTCTTATGCTCATGAAACTTTCGTTCAAGATGCACGGCCAGAAATGATATCACTTCAGATCTCTGAGGAGGCCGCAAAAATCCGCTTAGCCTTGACCTCCAGAAATGAGCTGAAAGCCCCTTAGAGCAATCAGCTGTAATTAATATTTAAATCAAGGGCTCCTCTGATGGCATTTGCTGCTTAACGAGCATCTAAAGTCTCTTTTTGAGGGGAGAAATCCGGAGCGGGCTGGAAAACGAACACAGTTGGGGCAACAAATCTTTGTTTGGTGTAATCCACTGCTAAAGCCTAAGCCGAGCAGCCCGATCTCATGAAAACATGCCGAGGTAAGGAAGGAAAAAAATATCATTAATAACATTTAATTTAATTAAGAATTTCTTATGTGTCGAAAGATTTAATTGTATTTTTTAATTATTTTATCACTGATTCATAGTACTCTACAGTAATAAAGTAATAATGAAATGAATATTACCTGAATGCATGATTATAAACATACTACATGGCTACAAAGAAAAAGCAGAACAATAAATAGTACCACTTACATTAACCTCTTAAACTCTAGAGCTATTTTAGGATTTCCGCCTGGATTTTGTTTACCCAATTTTAAAAGCTTCCTAAATCCACATGCAGAGGAGTAAATGCAAAAATGTGGTATCATTTTAAAGAAAATTAAATTTTTATTTTCATAAAACACTGTTGAAAGTGATTAAAATAATTGTATATGTTGTCTGTGTTATCATAAACACTTAAAAAAAAGTGGCGCTTTCTGTATTTTTTCTTTATAAACTCAAATTTAAAAGAGTACCTTTTAGGTTCTGTGTGGTCTAGGTTTCTGTAATTAATTTTTGGTGGTTCCTGCACATGTCAGTAATCATAAGAAAAACGAAAAATGCATAAAAAAAATTTTTTATGTAATTTCTGCCTACCAAACTTTGAAAGTCTTCCATATCCAAATGCAGTGGTATAAATGACAAATTCCAGTGTTATTGGACAAAAAACCATTTGAATTTACAAAAGAAACTGCTGAAAGTAATAAATAATATTTGTTATGTTTTCTGTTTTATGATGAACCACTTCAACATTGGGAGCTTTTTTATTTTTTGTTCTAAAATGCTTTTTTGAAAATGTGTAGATAATCCCATAAGAGAATTAGACAACTCCAGACAGTTCTGCTTGAAACCAGCAGATAGCAGCAAACACTAGGAAAAACAATTTTGTCTCTACCATAGAGTATGCAAAAGTTATTGTAATTCAACTGAATATTGGGAAAATAACTTTTTGATCATTCATATCAAATATGACATATTTGCTTCTGCATAGTTCTTACATGATAAGAGCATGAGTTTCCATTACTTTCTTATTTCTCCTTCCCATTTGTATCATAACATTATATCAAAGAAGTCAAAGTCAGCTTCTCCAAAACTTCCTCAACTCCTAGAAAAAAAAGCCTATTTTAAGGCTGTCTTCTTTTTCTGCGCCATAAAAAACGCGGTGATTTATTTGATAACTGTTTGATATGTGAATATAATTCAGTAAAGGAACGCTAGAATCGTACATGGACAGGCGAGAGCTTTTATTAGAGCTATGACTAGGGCCAGACGGAATCTGCGGACATTTTTTGCTATTTCTGCGCAGAATTTTGGTAAAAATCTGTGGATTTATGCGGAATGATTTTAGGAGCATAACTAAACCCTTAATATATGAAATAAAAAAGTAATGCTTTTTTAACTTGTATTTTAATGTTTACAATGCATATTCAATCAAATCGAATTTATTTTGTAAGCAAAGCAAGTCAATCACATAAAATATCTACTAAAAGACAGAAAACAGTACTTTACAAACTATATTGTAAATAAATCATATAAATATTTTCATATTAGTCAATAATATTACTGAAATTAATTTAAAAACTGAATGAATATGGATTTACAAACATTTACACAAGTAAATATACAGAATCAATGATGGGCTAGAAATCTGCGGAAATCTGCGGAATTCTGCGCGCGCAGATTCCGTGTGGCCCTAGCTATGACTTGTACATGTGTCATATATGAAGCATATAAAAATATGAAAACAACAACAGGGGTATCCAGTATTTTGTTGTGTAATTAAATGTTAATAACTTTTGTACAGTAAAATAAAAATCTGAGTGATGCATATGTGCATAAAATATAGCTTCTACGCTTTCAAATGGAACCACTTATAGGGGTCTTGCACAACCCTGGACCTTTAAAAATGAAATGGAAGTTGATGACGTCACAGGACCCGGTACCGGGGGTTGAGGTTAAACCATTTAAATAGTATATAGTAAGTAAATTAGAATAAATAATTAAATAGTTTCCAGCATTACTTTTTATTTATTTTAGAAGAACAAAATTTGTCGCGGGAAAGATTAACGCAGCCAAGTACAGAGATATCCTGGACGAAAACATTCTCCAGAGTGCTCAGGACCTCACTGGGCCAAAGGTTTACCTTTCAACAAGACCCTCAGCACACAGCTAAAATAACAAAGGAGTGGCTTCACAACTCTGTCACTGTTCTTGAATGGCCCAGCCAGAGCCCTGACTTAAACCCAATTGAGCATCTCTAAAGAGACATAAATTAACGGCTGTCCACCAACGTTTACCATCCAACCTGACAGAACTGGAGAGGATCTGCAAGGAGGAATGGCAGAGGATCCACAAATCCAGGTGTGAAAATCTTGTTGCACCTTTACTAAAAAGACTCACGGCTGTATTAGATCAAAAGGATTCTTCTTTGAAAAAAATTCTTCTTTTGAAACTGAAAAAAAGGGTCTGAATACTTAGGATCATGTAATATTTCAGGTTTTTTTTATAAATCTGCAAAAATGTCAACACTTCTGTGACTTTGTGAAGTACATTTTACTCGCGTATGCTATTTTATAATAGAGTTCAGTAGATTATGTAACACTAAGTAAATATTAATTGAGCCTGCTCATTTTAATTTACTTTTGTATTTTAATTACATTAAATTAAAACAAAACCTCAAGTATCTTATTGATTTAAACGTGACATTTTGAAGTAAAAAGACAAAATATTATTTATTTGTAAAAATTTACTTGGATTATGCTTTCTTTATTTACGAACCCCAAAAATATTTTTTTGCAGTGTGTTTTTCTGTCAATATGGGGTGCTGTGTGTACATTAATGAGGAGAAAAAATAACTTAAATGATTTTAGCAAATGGCTGCAATATAACAAAGAGTGAAAAATTTAGGGGGTCTGAATACTTTCCGTATCCTACAAAAATATTAATTACTTAAATCAAAATAACTAAAACATTTATTTATAATAACCTATATAAAATATTAATAGTATTTTAATAGTAATACATTGTACACAGAAGGATGCACAGCACATATCAAAAATTATAATTATACTTACCAATGATATTAATGCAAATGATAATGCTTATATTCAAAAATATATTACTATCAATTATATGAAGACAAATTATTAATACATTATTATTCACCTTATTCTCTCCGCGTATGAGAAGGCGCAGCCATTTGAATCATTTTGGCTGGAGACTTCCGGTCTCATTCACTTCCATTCATTTTTAGACATTAAAACATCTTATTTTGCTGCTTGATGTTGCAAACTGATGTTTTCTTATTATATTATTCTATTTCGTCTGTATAGTCATGCAAACACTTGTTTGTAGAGCAAGCAGTTTGACCGTTTTCAGCCGTTTATTAATCCTAGTCATTTCTCCCATAGGTGACTGAATCAGAAGTTGTAAAACAATCACGATAACAAGAGCACTTCTACATTAAAGAATAAGGTCAATAAATTAAATAAAAATACAATCATTAAATTGTTTTTATTTGATTTTATAATTATATTACACCTTTATTTATTAAAATATATTATTATCAGTTATATTAATGCAAATTATTTATGCATTATTATAAATTAAAAACAAATATAATCATTTAAAATGTTTTTATTTGTTTTTATAATTATATTACACCTTTATTTATTAAAATATTTTAATTAAAATGGATAATTGTTATTACAAAGTGCTGTAATCAAAAGACGAACTGAACTATAAAAGAAAAAATATATAATCCTAATAATAAATAATAAACAAAAAAGTAGCCATTTGTGGTTTATTTCGGGTGATGAATTTAACTAGAATAAAAATGTAAACAGCAGACAGACAGATATATTCATTAATTTTCCTACCGCTTAGTCCTTCATTTATCAGGGGTCTCCACAGTGGAATGAACCTGTTTTTAGTTTTACCTGAGCTACTGAAGTCTGTGGGTTGAGCATGAGATTCCAGAAGGTTCTCCATAAGACCCAGTGGAGCTGCTGGCAGAAGGAGCTGCTGTAGGTGATGCTGTGGCATTCGGCTGCGATGCTGCTGCTGCTGTCTTTGCTCTGGATGATGTGATCCAGCTCTGCTCTGACGGCTCGAGCGAAGCTACAGTTTCTGTATTTCTCCATCAGCTGATCCTCCACAGACTGACGACTGATGGCAGACACGTCACACTCCACATCTGAGAACAGCAAACACCATTCACACTTTACACTGACAACAACACTAGATCAAGAGCTGCACAATATTGGTAAAATCTGACATTGCCATATTTTGTTTGTCTGTTACAGGGACATCGCTAGACCCAATTTACTGTAGCACGTGCTCCAGTAAAAAACTTCATAAACTTAATTCTCTGCCATGTAGTCGAAGACACGAGATAATTCTATAAAACATCTTTTTTTGTATTATATAGAATTGTCAATACAATTTTACTCAAATGAAATTATTATTCAAGCAAAAGATTTATTTTATTTAATTATTTTTATTTTATTATTTTATTAGATGATCATAGCATCACACAAGATGTCTTAACATTGTTTTCTAGTTACATTTAGGATTAACTTCTACTATTTAGAATAATATTTGTATAATAACAATAACACTGTTACTAAAGTTCTTTTGTATTTATTAATAATTTTTTTTTAAATTATATATATATATATATATATATATATATATATATATATATATATATATAGGTGTGTGTGTGCATGTGTTTTTGTGACATGTCAGGACACAAATTTGTATAATGACAGGTATTACAAAAAGGAGGTGAAATATGAGGACATTGGTGATGTCCTTATTTCTCAAAAAGCCTATCAATCCCACTGAATGAATTTAATCATAGAATAAAGCTGCACACAGTCTCCTGTGATGGTTGGGTTTAGGGGTGGGGGCAATATAATATACGGTTTGGACAGTATAAAATTAATGGGAAAAAATAAATAAATAAATAAATAAATAAATAAATAAGTGTGTGTGTGTGTGTGTGTGTGTGTGTGTATTTATGGCTCATTTATGGCTTTCCCTGGCTCAGTTTGAGTATTACTGGAAAGAAGATTTGAATTTAGCAACTGATTATGTGACACACTGAACACTCCTAGTCACACCGGTGTGATCATACGCTCCAGAGACCAGCAGTACGAATGTACGTGTCAGAGGGTAAAAGTTTAAAGGTGCAGTAGGTGATTGTTGAAAGTTTCTTCACATCCCATTAGTCCTGATTAAAGTAAATGATCTAGATGTGTTTATATGTATTTGTATATTCTGGATGAGGCATAAAATTTTAAAATGTTCATCTAATTAAATATTGATAATTCCCATAATTCAGATAAGTAGCCCAAACTGTCTGTCAGCAAATGTAGATTTGTACTCACTACACATCTCCTCACGCAGATCCGCCATGCTTGTACGCCACGTGTTCATGTGCAGTCGCGGTAAAACCAAATACTTTTTAAAATCCTGAATCAATATCGGAGTTAGTTTTGCGCGCTGGAGGAAGGACGGCACCATGGCTTAAGTGTTTCTGTTAAACAGGTAATGTTATGTTTTAAACTATTTTAGTGACGCAAAGCTGATGTAGATTGTGTTGTTATGAATGGGTTATATGCACAGAAGTGTTGTTCAGCCACTGAAATCTTCCGGCGAACGATTGATGTGACTATTTTCAGTTTCATAAGGGACTTTTACAGCATCGATAATGTAGATTTTTATTTAGTTTAACAGCAAAACATCAGTAAACGGCACTATTCTGCCTAGCCTGCTTTACTGAGGTGAAGTTGCTTTTATATTCACATCGGTTCATTTTTGAACAATGACAGCCTGTGACGCGCTCCCTATATTGTTTACCATGTTACTCCGAATATTCGCTCTGAAATAGCATGTAAGTGTGGCTTAGTAATAAGTGTAATTCCCTTTCAGTCATTGGTAAGTTCAGCACGCCGCCGGCCAACCACTACATTTCTAGCAGGCGAATGACATGAACTAGTGGGTTGTCAGCTGTCATCTTTACCGGACTGTGTTTCTAGATATTATGCTAACCAGTTGGCATTTTGGCAGATCACTTATTGCACCTTTGATACAAAATACCTTATGTGGAGTCTGTGCTCCAGACCAATAACGTTACAGTGCGTCTTTTGTAAATCATTTTCTACATCTCTGGCCTTTAATATGCTACATTTACACACTTTGTACCATAATATCGCAGTGCTCGTATGCAAATTTAGAACAGAATTCAGCAGAATGTAAACAAAAACTTAGGCTTTTTTTGGAGCAAAAATGGTCAGATTGTGATTTTTCGGTGCATTTATACTTTTGCGTATATAGAAATGTGAACATGTACCTCCGTTATTCTGAATCTTCGTCACTGAGCTGCCATTGATGACGTCCAAGAAGAAATCAGCCGGGTTATTATGAGCCTCACAAGCATATCCTGCCATATCAGATGAAAGATGAACCCGGAAACACCGAAAGAAATTAGCATTAAATTAAAGGTCCCATGAAAGTACATGTTAGTATCAGTATTGTTAGTTTTTAAGACATCTATAAGCTAGTGTGCTCCAAAAGTGACAAAATTCACATTTAGAAGTTATTTAAACTGATATAAACATGTAAAGCTCATAGTTTGTCATTTCCACCAAAATCACCTCATACTTCAGTTTCTCATCACATCTCCTGACCAATCAAATGCTCTCTAGTATCTGACATGCCCCGCCCCCTTCAAGACGCTTCTCATTTGCTTTTCATTTGATGCGCTTGAGCTCAACCACTCTCCCTGGCAGAGTTGTGATAAAACAAAACCCTATTGGCTGTTTTTTTTTAAAGGAGGAGGAGCTACACTATGTCCCGCCTTCTCCATGTTTTGGTTGAGATTACATAAAACATTGAATAACGATGCACATTTCAAAGCACTTCACGGGACCCTTAAAAGCTGTACTCCTGCAGAACATTCACATCTCAGAGGAATGTTTCTGACTTCTAGCAGTTCTGCTTCAGAAAGTTTAAACATATGGTGTTTTAACCATGAGGAAAATGATGTTACCGATGTTGTTGAAGTAGTCGAGGGCGTCTTGAGCGGGTCCGTGGTACAATTGTTTGCCGTTGGCCAGCAGGGTGAGGCTGTCGAAGAGGCGGTAGATGGAGAAGCGTGGCTGGTGAATGGACATGATGATGGTGCGTCCCTGACCAGCCATTCTGGAACACACACACGCACACACACACACAAATGAAACCTTGCTTCTAACTCAATATGTTGCTAACAAGACACTATTTTTTGCTAGCATCATGTGTACATATTTTAAAAACAGATGCTAACATTAGTAGCATGATGCTAATATTTAGCATGCCACAATAATAGTGCTAGTTTGTTTTAACATGGGGATGGGCATGGTGGCTCAGTGGTTAGCACTGTCGCCTCACAGCAAGAAGGTCGCTGGTTTGAGTCCCGGCTGGGCCAGTTGGCATTTCTAGTTTGCATGTTCTCCACGTGTTGGTGTGGGTTTCCTCCAAGTGCTCTGGTTTCCCCCACAGTCCAAAGACATGAGCTGCGTCCCAAATCGCATACTTATGCACTATTCTACGCATACTATTCACTATTCTATGCGTTCACACTGAAAACTCTACAAATACTAAGTGCATTTCAATTACCCGGATAATGCACTCATTCCACCAGTAATATGAAGTGTGTAATGATGGACACTTCACACAACGACCGCAGCTTTGCGCATGTAACGGAAGGGGCGGAGCTATCGGGCGCACATGTTGGATAACTTGATTTATTTTGTATTGTGAAAGCAGTATTCTCCCACGAGAGTGATTATAGCGCCTCCCGATGGTGAATGCGGTTACACTCATGACAGGTATTATTTGGTAATTTGGTCATATATTTAATGAATTTGGCAACCGTCAAAAATCATCAGGGAAACAGTTTGAACTTCCGCTTAGTAAAAAAGCCATTAGTGCTCCATTTGGGACAACACTACATACATCTACTATGCTGTTGAGTGTGTAAGTGCATAAGTACATAGTGCATAAGTGTATAGTGTGTCACTTGGGACGCAGCTATGGAGTGAATTGGCCATAGTGTATGAGTGTGAATGAGTTTCCCAGTTCTAGGTTGGGGCTGGAAGGGCATCCACTGTGTAAAAAATGAGCTGGAATAGTTGGCGGTTCATTCCGCTCTGGCGACCGCTGATATATAAGGGACTAAGCCGAAGGAAAATGAATGAATGAATATATGCATGTACGCATCTCCAGCGAGCGCATGTGCTGTATATGCAGACCTCTTGAGCAGCAGCAGCACAGAATGAGCTGTACTAGCGTCCAGACCGGTGGTGGGTTCATCCAAAAAAAGCACAGAAGGATCAATGATCAGCTCCATCCCGATGCTGGTCCTCTTCCTCTCTCCACCCGAGATCCCCCTGATCATTTGAGTGCCCACCTGCAGACATAAGAGTCAAAGTCTCTGAATGAACAAATCACTTACATCAGGGGTGCTCAACCCTGCTCCTGGAGATCTACCCTCCTGCTGAGTTCAGCTCCGACTCTGATCAAACACACCTGAACCAATTAATCAGGACGTGAACAGCACTGGACAATAACAGGCAGGTGTGTTTGATATGGATTGCAACTGAAATCTGCAGGAGGGTGGCTCTCCAGGAGCAGGATTAGTCACCCCTGATTTACATGACTCAATAGGGATGTCACCTATGGGCTATTGTATTAATTTATCCATGACAGACCGAACTCAAGAAGATGATGAAATAATTTATTAATATACGAAATTTAATCATCAATGTATTCAAACGTTTGCTTCACCTTGGCATCTGCGACTTTGTTGAGGCCCAGCTCTGAGATGAGATGGTTGACTCTTGCCTCCTTTTCTCTGGGACTGACATGAGAAGACAAACGCAGAGCAGCCGAGAAACTCAGGTTCTCTCTCACCGTTAGAGTGCCCATTACAATGTCATCCTGAACACACACACACAAACACAAGCACACAAAAATTGCATATACTGTAATAGTCAGTAAATTAACCTATGACACGCATGCTGAATCCTAATACACCTTATTATGAATTTTCAGGAGAGACACTACAGTACAGGCACCTGTTAGTTTTGACATTTAGGGTTTTTTTTGGCTTAGACATTCATGAACTATTTTTGTTTTCGATTAAATCAAACACCCAAAAACGACACTTTTCACATTTAATCTGTAGATTTCAATTAAAATGTAGATTTTTTTAAAATGTAAAGGTCATTTTGTTGAAACATTTATTTTCTCCTGCTTTTACAGGAAACAGGAAGTTATATTCTGAAGGTTTTTTCCAGAGGAATATTCCTCATGCATAATTTATCTGATTATATAGATTTTAAAAATGTTTAACATTACAGTTTTGAAATTTTTTTTTATTTCTGGCTGTAATTATTTATTTTTCCAGAATTACAGAGTGAAAAAAAAATCATCAAATCTCCTCTGTAAGGCTCAATCCCAATTCTATCCCTTAGCCTTTGCCCTTGATTTGCATATTCACGTGAAGGGTTAGGGGTGTCCCAATTTTCTTTAGCTTGAAGGCGTAGGGCTGAGGGGAAGGGCTAGATACCCCTTGAAACTGAGATTTTTCAGGACCACACTTGAAACCAAGGGGTAAGAAAATTTACCAGAATATACCAGCTACAACGGCTGCACACAGAAAGTCAGGAGATGCACAAAAAAAAATGTTTTGTCATTATTATGAATTTTTACAACAAACTAGCATATGTTTAATATATTCATAACTGCGCTCATGTTTTACTGTCATGTTTTTTTTTTAAACGCTGAAATAAAAACCTCTACAATCCATAGTTATAACTCCTGTATAGCAGTCCTGCAACATTCTGTCATTCGATGACATTTGAATACCCTTTCACAAAGTCTAGTAGCTTTTACAGTGTCTGATATAATGTTAATGCTGTTTTTGTGTGTTTACATAGATGAATATGGCCACGGTGTAAATGCACAGTACAATTACGATCTTATTGCCACATTATATCGTCATCATAGCAGGATATCGTTGCCTTCAGTGATTTCCTGAAGATCAATAACTGGAATAACTACAGCAGTCGCGATCTTGTGCGCATGATGATCAAACAAATCAAAGCATTCTTTTCACCCCAACGCAATTTAATAGGGCACTATAAAGGCTATAAACGAAATCAATTCTTATATTTGCTTAATTTTTGCAGCCTAGGGCTATACTTCTCACCATGGATTGTATCTTTTGAAAAACAGTAGTGTAAAATCATGTTAATTGCTAAGAAAACTAAAACAAACAAACAAAATTATAACTTAATTGAACACACTATATTAGATAAGGTACAGTACACATATAGTACCGTCCTATTGTGGAAAGGCAAAGCTAAAAAATCTACGGTTAAAGTGCCACCCAGTGGCCAAAAGCTGTTGGCGCACGTAGAAAACCGCCGAGGCGGCGTTAATAACAACGGTAAAAGAAACGTTTTGAATAGTGACATCTGTATGATGATGTGTGCAGATGCTGTAGTGCTGTCCCATTTCTTAGGGGTTAATTTTAAAGCCCTTCCTCTTCACACTCTGTTTCAAGGGTCAAAGGGAAGAGGTTGAGGTACAAAAAATGAAGAATTTTAAATCCGAATTTATCCCTATCTTTTAATGTGATAAATATATGTAAAATAATAATAAAACTATAATAAAATTATATTAAAATAAATAATAAAAGGCATAGATCACCCAAAATTGAAAATTGTTTTAATTTACTCACTTCATGCAAACCTGTAAAAGTTAGTTTGTTCTATTCCACACGAAGAAGACATTTTGAAAAATGTTGGAAACCACTAGCCATTGACTCCCACAGTATTAGTTTTTCCTCATACAAGTCAATAGCAACCAGTTTCAAACATTCTTTAAAATATCTTCTTTTGTGTTCAACCGAAGGAAGAAACTAGTAGACACTTGAGGGCGACTAAATAGCGAACGATCCCTTTAACCCTATTCTCCCGCAGCAGAAATATGTAATACCTGGACAACATAGCCAGAAAGACACTTGAAATTGGGCGGCTGCTGGGCTCCGTTGACGAGAACTTCACCAGAAAGACCAGCGGGATCCTTCCTGGCTGCAAGAACATCCAAAAAGCTGCGAGAGAGAAAAACAAAAGCATATTAAAAGGAGGAAGCTGTCAGGAGAGATACTCTTAAGAGCTTGTCAAACAAAAAAGTAAAGCCCCCCCCCTCGATCTGGAGTCCGTTTGGCACTGATGATCTTATTCAAGTCGTCAAATATGTACTCACGAAGATTTGCCACTTCCCGTAGGACCCAAAATAGCATTTAAACCAGGTCTCATGATCCCACTGAAAAATGGAGATAAAAATGAGATTATGTTCATGTCACTTGCTATGGAATTTTTAAGGCCTGAAGGAAAAAATAAAGCACATTTAATCACACTGATGTTAGAGATTCAAGAGAATCGATCTAAATCAAATCGTACTCCCGACTGAATTGGTTATATCATAGTGTAATGTAGTTAAAACTAGGTTGAAACCGCTTCGGCTTGCTATTTTATTAGGTCACGATCACACTTGACTGGATTTAACCCTGGTGGGTTTGCAAGCCAAGAGATTAGAGTCACAAACCCATTCATAATATCACATAATTGACGCTAACTCTGTAGAGGGAATGTCGAAAGAAAATATGCACTTGGTTGTGGGAAACGTCGAGCTCTTTTAAAGACTTTACAAGAAGCACAGCTCTATTGTTCAGGCGAACGCATGTAATGCATACCATGTCAAACGAAAAGTTTCATACAGCCTCGTGCCACATGAGGATCTACAGCTTCAAATGTGGATACTGATGTCACAGGACAACACTTTAAACTGCTTTATTATCAGAGAAGAGCCACTTAAAATAGCCATAATATCATAGAACTTAAATGCTTGAGGATTTAATGAAGTAAAAAGGCACTGATGATGTAATAAAACCTTTTAAAAATGAGCCAAGGTTGCTCAGTGGTTAGCACTGGACAAGAAGGTCACTTGTTCGAGGCATTTCATTGGCATTTCTGTGTGGAGTTTGCATGTTCTCTTCGTGTTTCCTCCGGGTGCTCCCGTTTCCCCCACAGTCCAAAGACATGCGCTATAGGTGAACTGGCTAAGCTAAATTGGCCATAGTGAATGAATTTGTGTATGAATGTGAGTGTGTATGGGTGTTTTCCAGTAGTGGGTTGTGGCTGGAAGGGAATCCGCTGCGTAAACAAATGCTGGAATAGTTAGCGGTTCATTGCACTGTGCACCAATGGTGGATCTGCTTGAAGAGATGCGCACTGGTTCAAATCTACATTTGCTGACAGAGTTCGGGCTACTTATCAAAATTAGGGGAATTATCTGCCTGACAATATTTAATTGGATGAACATTTTTTTAGTCTTATGCCTCACCCAGAATATAAAAATACACATTAATACATTTAGATCATTTTCTTTAATCAGTACTATTGGAATGTGAAGAGACTTTCAACCAGCACAACAAAATATGTTTCTGAATACAATAACTTACTGCACCTTCAACTGAATGAGGAGGCATATGGACATAACAAAATCTAAATCAAGTAATTTTAGCATGACAAAGTCAAATTTATGCTTATAAAATATATTTTTCCAACAACAAAATTGTGGCTAGTGAAAACGGTGAGTGGCTAGTAACAAAACTACTAGCCACAGTGGCTGTTGATCAAAAAAGTTAATGTGGAGCCCTGGTGATTACGATGTCATAAATACATTTTAAAATTGCTAAATCCTCACAAAAATTTTGTGCATATGAAGTCATGACTAGATCCCTTTGGAATGTGTTTTATGTTATAAAATAGCCTTTTAAATAATAATTTATAAGTTATCCTGAATTGAAGTGCTTATGATACTATAAAAGAGTCTGTTTAAATCCCTCCATTAACTGGACTCACTTGAGGTCCAGCAGAATCTCCTTCTGGACTGTTGTTCTCCTGCAGACGGGTCCATTCTTCTGCTCTACTCTATAGCGGATGCTGTGGAAACTGACCGTGGCTCCGTGCTGCTTCTTCATGGGCTCCATGATGATGATCTTTGACCCGTTCTGGCCATTCCTGCCTGTCTCCTCAGAGATTTGATCATGTTCAAAGACAGCATTGTCAGGCATCTTCTGTCAGCTTTTTCTCCCTAGAGAAATACCAAATATGAATAATAGAAGTGTGCATGATTTGAGTCAGAAATTATTAGTGTGTTCTCAGTCCAACCTAGAAAAGAAAAACATTTTGGGCCCTATCATACACCCAGCACAACGTGGTGCAAGGCGTGATTTGTTGCTATTTTCATACGAGTGCAGGTTTCATTTTCACGTTTTGCGCTACGCTGTTTACATAGCAAATATATTTGCACCACTTTGTGGACTCATGGGTGTGCTGGTCTAAAAAGGAGGTGTGTTAAGGCACGCTATTTTGAGACAACTGAAATAGACTGGGCCTTTGACCAACTTAAAGCTGCTCTAAAGTCAATGGCGCTGAATATTTGCAATTTAAAGACTTTTGCGGGTTCAAAACATAAACATAAACACTGTTGAATACACACAGGATGTACAGCAATACACTTATCTTTACATATGAAAACAATCAAAGTATTACAACTTTTAGAAATGTATTATTTTCTACATAAATATATAAACCACTGCCTCCATGCCTTCGTCACCTTGGGGGGTGGGGGGTTGCATTCGTATAACGCCATTATTAGTATTATTTGTTATATGCATATTTACATTTGTTTTAATAAAAGCTAGTTCAGATTTGTTCACCTGTCGGGTTTTGGAGGCGTCTGCATCACCATATAGGAAGTGTCTTTGAACATAACTCGGGTTTTTTGACCACACTTCGTTATTATTGTTCATTTATTTGTTGGCTGGAAATAAAAACTCAATTTAGAAATAGTTGTGAAACAAATCTTTGCGCTTAACAAATGAAATTAAATATGTAGGCTGACAGATGTCTTTAGAGGAGTGAGTTTCCATGCAAGTAAATGAGTAAAAAGTAAAGTAAAGAGAAAGTAAAGAGGTTGAATGGAGGAGGCTCATTCTTTATTCTCACGCTGCAGATGGTCTGTTTAACTGTTTTATTGCTAGTAAAGCATTCAGTTTTTCCACTTATGAAATCAGCCATGTAAATAGCAAATGCGCTTCACATATTTGCGCTTAAAATCTTTGCGCTTAACAAACTAAATTAAATATGTAGGCTGAGAGATGTCTGCAGTGGAGTGAGTTTCCATGAAAGCAATGGAGTAAAAAGTAAAGAGAAAGAGGGCGAATGGAGGAGACTCGTTCTATATTCTCAAGCTGCAGATGGTCTGTTTAACTGTTTTCTTGCTAGTGATGCATTCAGTATTTCCACTTACGAAATCCACCATGTAAATAGCAAATGCGCTTAACATCTTTGCTCTTAAAATCTTTGCGCTTAACAAATGAAATTAAATACGTAGGCTGACAGATGTCTGCAGTGGAGCGAGTTTGAACAAGAGTAAAGGAGTAAAAAGTAAAGAGAAAGTAAAGAGGGCGAATGGAGAAGACTCGTCATTTATCCTCACTGCAGATGGTCTGTTTTCTTTCTAGTAAAGCATTCAGTTTTTCCACTTACGAAATTTGCCATGTAAATAGCAAATGCATTATGGCGTGACACAACTGACTCTTAAAGGGAATGGGAGATGAGACTCTGATTGGTTTAATGCACATTATGCTCAAAACACAAAACTCATAAGAATAAGCACAACAACGTTAGACCATGCGCAGGACGCAGACCATATTTTTCTGTCCTTAAAATAGCAAAAGTGGATTCGCACACACCCTTAATGCTTTTGAGTCATGCGCTTTAGACTTTGTGAGTAACTAGTCAACATAGAGCCCTTAATCACAAATTTTGAAGTCTTTCTACACTCTAAAAAAAAAGGTGCTAAATAGCACCAAAACTGGTTCTTTGGTCGTAACGAGGGGGGAACCTTTTTTGGTGCTATACAGCACCTTAAAAAAATAGGTGCTATATAGTACTTTTGTCAAATGGTGCTATATAGCACCTATATTTTAAGGTGCTCATAATGTTACTTTACCCTTTCCGTAAATAAAACCGGCATAAGAGTTATGAGAATTAGCTATAAGAACAAGTGCTTACCAGTAGTATTGGTGCTATATAGCACTTTAAACACCCCAAAGAACCACTGAAAAACCTTTATGGTGCTTTAAATGTTCTTTACACAGTAAAAGTGCTATATAGCACCCTGACCACCTTAAAGAACCACTAAAGAACCACTGAAGAACCTTTATGGTGCTTTAAAGGTTCTTTACGCAGTAAAAGTGCTAAATAGCACCTCAAATATCGCAAAGAACTTCTGAAGAACCACTGAAGAACCTTTTTTTAGAGTGTATTTTTTAATGATTCTGAGAGATACAGTAAAAAAATGCGTTAACACTTTATTTTGATGGTCCATCTGAGTATTAGTAGACTGTCTATTTAATATCTGACATTCAACAGACATTTAACTGACTATAAGAAACTTTGCAAGTACATGTCAACTTACACTAACCCTACCCCTAACCCCAACCCCAACCCCAACCTAACAGTCTACTTATAATCTAATGAGAATTAGTTGCAATGTAACTTAAATTCAACTAACGGACCATCAAAATAAAGCGTGACCAAAAATGCTTTGGGAATGATTTAGGAAATATTGCATGTTAATTTAAAAATCATTTAATAACTTACTCTAAAACCATTAAAAAATAAATTTAAAATGATTATTATTATTTTTAGGGCTGAATTTTTTAATGTTTTACTTTTGCCACTTACAAAGTAGTTTTACTAATTTGTCAGCAAATTCTTAATAATCAAAATATGACCAAATTTAGTAGTATCGTTTATACTTTTATGATTTAAAAGAAAGCACGCAAATATATCTGGTGTAAGTTACTTTGAAACAATAGTAGACACCATACTTGGATTTAATATGCTTTCTGTGCATATAAAATCTATTAAGTATAAAAAATAATGCAGACAAAAAGCCATCACAAAAGCTTTTATGCTATACTTTAACTTTTTTAATGAGTTAATCAGGTTTCAGCTGAAGTTCTACAAATGTTAAACTAAATATTTTTAGTCAGTTTGATTGATGCACGTTGAGATGACTTGAAAAAATGATTTGATTCAACAAATTTCAGCTTAAAAAAAAAGCAGTTTAAGAATTGTATTAGTGTCTATTTGGTAACGCTTTACAATAAGGCTCGTTAGTTAATGCATTTACTAACATGAACTAATCATGATCAACACTTGTAAAGCATTTATTAATCATAATTGAACATTTACTAATGCGTTACTAACATCCAAGTCCATGCTTATTAACATTAGTTAATGCACCGTGAGTTAACATGAACTAACAATGAACAGCTGTATTTTCATTAACTAACGTTAACTAACATGAACAAATACTGTAATAAATGTATTGTTCATTGTTTGTTCATGTTAGTAAATGCATTAATTAACATTAACTAATGAACCTTATTGTAAAGTGTGACCGTATAATTTGATGCATACAACAAAATGGGAAGTCTAGAGATTGACCAGCATGTACTATACATTAATAGTACTTAACCAAGTAATGCTATGTCATATAATTATTTTAAGAAATAACTACATTAAAGATGAAATATAAAGAAGCAGAAAAATTAAACATCCCACAGAACAGAATTCAAACAATATTCATAAAGATGCCTACCCTCCTCGCGCTGCTGAAATGACCGACTGACGTCTGCGAAAGTTGAAACTCTTCTCAGGAGGATCAGATGGAGGAAAAATGTGAATCTGACTGTGCGGTGAAGCAGAGATCTTATATAGACGGAGCAGAGGGAGGGATTCGGGGAACAGAAATCACTCAACATTACCTGCATTACATTTACCGAGACACAATAGAACAACATGTTAAATCATTCACAAAATACATTCTTTTAATTGAGATTATAGGCTAGACTATGGAAATGTACATGCTTTTAAATGACATTAACTGCACATCTGAAGACATACTGTTCATAATGCACTGTAAAATTATATATAGGTTTATAAACAAACAAAACCATCAGAGGAGTTTCTGGTGGAACTTTATTCACAGCTGCATTGCATTTAACAATAACCTGCATATCAATAAAGCAAAAGTTAGGTCCATATATAGAGCAAACATTTGTTTGACAGATTGTTCTAGAGATCCATGCAGTTGTGTTAACACTGAAATATAATACAGATAGAAATATGATGACAGTACATTTGAGGGAAAAACACAAAACACCCCCGCCATCAGACTGCATTTGGACCAAAAAAGACAGTTCACCCAAAAATAAAGAGTTCCTCTCCTCTGCCACAGCCATATCACCCTGCAGCCCAAGACCAGCTACTCACTGAAGCCAAGCAGGGCTGAGCCTGGATGGGAGAGCACATGGGAAGCAAGGTTTGGAAATGGTGTTAGTGAAGCCAGCAGGGGGCGCTCAACCTGCGGTCTGTATAATGCCCCAGTAAAAGCGAAGGGGATGCTATACTGTCAGTGAGCGCCGTCTTTCGGGTGAGATGTTAAACAAAAAAATCCATGGCACTTCTCGTACAGCAGGCATGTCCAAACTCGGTCCTGGAGGGCCGGTGTCCTGCAAATTTTAGCTCCAACGTTACTCAACACACCTGCATGGATGTTTCTAGAACGCCTAGTAAGAGCTTGATTAGCTAGCCCAGGAGAGTCTGATTGGGGTTGGAACTAAACTTTGCAGTACACCGGCCCTTCAGGACCGAGTTTGGACACCCCTGTCGTAAAGAGTAGGGGTGTAACCAAATTCACCCCAAATTCCCGCCAAATACTCGTAAAAAGTAGGGTGTATTTTCCCAGAGACGGGTTGCGGCTGGAAGGGCATCCGCTGCGTAAAACAAATGCTGGATAAGTTGGCGGTTCATTCCGCTGTGGCGACCCTGGATTAATAAAGGGACTAAGCCAACTAGAAAATGAATGAAATAATGAGTAGGGGTGGTGTAACCAAATTCACCCCAAATTCCCGCCAAATACTCGTAAAGAGTAGGAGTGTAGTTTCCCAGAGATGGGTTGCGGCTGGAAGGGCATACGCTGCGTAAAACAAATGCTGGATAAGTTGGCCGTTCATTCCACTGTGGCGATCCCAGACTAATAAAGGGGACTAAGTCGAAAAGAAAATGAATGAATGAATGAGTAGGGGTGTAACCAAATTCACCCCAAATTCCCTTCATTGGCCCTTACCCATCATTGCCTCCCAATCATCCCCATGCACCAAATTGGCCGTATCACTGTCTCTCCGCTCCCCCTATAGCTGGTGTGTGGGAAGCGCACTGGCGCTGTTATATTGTGGCCGCTATCGCATCATCCAAGTGGTGGCGTTGTGGAGAGACCCCCCTCATGATTGTGAAGCGCTTTGGGTGCATGGCCATACACGATAAATGCGCTATATAAATACACATTACATTACCTCACACCTAAAGTTCTTTAAATATCTCCTGAGGAAATAATGTTATATTCTAAAGAAGTGGAAAAAGCATCAATAGTACACAAAATAAGGCTCTTAAGTTGTTTTGTGGACTACTTAATTGTTTTATCTTCAATCCTTTTAAATTTGTAAGAACAATCAAGTTAACTTAATCGATTTGTGTTGGGACAACATGAAGGAATTGAGCGCAACCCAGCATTTTATACAGTGTAGGAACACAAATACAACAGACGTTAACAGCTATGTTTTCATCCAAAAATGCGAATGAACTTTATGCGCAAAAACTGGATTAATGCATAAAAGACGTGCGAATAAAGCAGCGTTTCCATCCAACGAGTCAAAGCGGACAAAACCGTCGCCTCCTGATTAACTGGCGCCAAATATCAACAGTAAAAATGTAATTTGATGCAGTAGGAGAAGCTGCGTCAATCTTTTCTTTATTTAATAAATGACTTGTGGCTCAGAAGGCAATCCTGACACGCAGTGAACACGTGGTGGCGTTTGAAGGTGTCAGAAGCAGAGCACAGACGCTCTTGATTCTGGAGATCATTAATAATATAATAACACAACTACTGAAACGGTAAGGCATTTTAGAATGACCAAAACAACATTTCAGATGTTTTACGATGTGCTCAGCCTGCTGGTTTGTCCATTTACACACATTTTTATCATCACATGATCTCTTATAACTAAATCACATGACCTTTATTTAATGCGCATACTGGAATTTATGCGGTAAAAGTGTTTCCATCGCAGTTTATGCGTATCTTTTCTTATCGAATAAAAAATTTATCCTACTCAGTTATGCGCATAGATTTTTTATGCGCATTTTCAAAATTTATGCGCATCATGACATTTCTATCGACTGTTTTTTTTAATGCGCATATCCAAAATGCGAATAAAAATAGCTGGATGGAAACGTAGCTAATGGCTTTCCAACATTCTTCTAAATACCTTCATTTGTGTTCAACGGAAGAAATCTTACAGGTTTGGAGGATCAGAACATTTTTGGGTGAACTATCCCTTTCAAGAGGAAGACATTAACAGGAAAATAAAATGCAGTTAAAATGGTACAAACGAGAGGAAATGATGAAAGGAGTGCAGAAACAGCACCCGAACATGAACCGAGATGCTGACTTAATGAGGTCACGCGTGTATGGCTCTACTGATAAAACATTACGAAACAAGCCTTTTCCATTAAAAGCCTTTTCATTTAATGCAATAATGTTCATTTCTTGACTTCAGAAAATGTATTTAAATATAACATTTATACATAGATAACTGCCCATCATATAAATAACATAAAACAAACATCTGCACTTTGCTCTATGCGTCATCAGGAATGAACTGTACATTCCGAACAACAATACTCTGACTATTAACACTAAATAAGCACGCTAGTCACAGTTTAAACTATAGTTATGAACCGAAACGAGAGGAACTGGGGACACAAAAGTGTCAGATGTTTATGAGGAAGGCACAGAAAAATCAGAAAATGCAAAATGGTCCTTGGGATCTAAGTGTAGGTGTTTAGAATTGCTGGTTGTAATGCTGGAATAGAGCATGAATGAATCTTCACACTACAAGCAGTAGACAAAGTTATAGAAACGTGTGCTTGCACAAAGACAGGAGGCTCTACTTTAGTATACACAGTATATACAGCAGTCCAACTCGGTGAACATGAGCCTATATTGAAGCCCATGGACCACCGAAGTGTGCTTCTGTGTTTTAACACCACAAAGGGTCATGAAGACTACGAAAAGAATGGAACCTCCCATAATCTAAAAGTGCTTCGTATTCATGGTCGCAGTCCAGAGATCAGATAGATTTCACTTCAGCAAAGCAAACTATTCTCAAGTATTGTGAATGTGAAAACTGCATACCAAATGACCTTTAAGCACCGCAGATAAGGAGCTAAAAGTGCAAAAACATGATTTTTGAGACAAGAAAAGTCTTTAACCTTGGGAAAGATGTGTTTTAGAGATGAATTTAAAGCTTGTTCTGCTCATCTAGGCTCATTCATTGTCAAGTTTGAAACCACATTGTGGCTCTACTGGTCGTTTTGGAGGTGGTGACCCTCACAGGATGGGTTAGGAGAATATTGCACATTGGTCAGTTTAGATTAGTGAGTCAGTGTCTTCCTTTTTTGTTGTGTTTTTGCTCAGGCAAACCGGCCACTGGAGACGAAGCTGCGACTGAAGGAGAAGCTGACTTCAGAGCTTTTGTGTTTGCCCCAGGCGCCGAACGGCACCACAATGATAGTGCTGTTGTCTTCAGATCCATACTGAAGAGCCTGACAGAGAAAGAGAGGAGTTAGAGAGGGAACAGTAACAATGAAGATATCATATGAATCTGATGCATGTTTAATGGCCCGAGTGGTATGGTGCGGTATGGTTCGATGGCCATTTCCACTGTCAAAAGGCATACCGAACAGAACCATACCGTACCGTACCACTTTTTGGTCACCCTTTGCAAAGGGTACCATGGGTATCAAAAGGCGGAGCTAGACGCATAGCTGAACGCTACTGGTTACAGAGATACATTATTCGCTCTCGCAACAAGCCAGAATGAAAACAAAGAAACCGCCATGTTTTAAATACACAGCCGAGACATTACAGCGTAATAATATATACATATAATAACAAGCCATGGTCAACCCGAGCTCAAACAAACATTGTCGTCGTCTTGATGAATAGCATCAAAGCCAAGAAGAAGAGCAGATTCTCTCCTGTGCCCCGTAGTTTTTTACAAGCCCGTGTAAAGCGCTAGTGGCTTCGCTGTCTCGCTTGCGCTCGTGTCTATATTTAAAATAACAAACTTCTTGAGCTGATGATAATAACGTCCGCTTGATTATTGAAGTGCTTTTGAAACCCGATCCTTCCAGAAACTGACAAATGCGAGAGTAAAGCGCAAAAAAACAAAGCAGAAGCCAGAAAAAAACAATGGAGCAAATGATTTTTTTAGCAAACATGACCAAACTGCTATGTTTAACTATTATCATTTGGAAAAGTTCAGATGTTTTTTTTTTAACTAGGTGTGCCTGGAAAATGCACTCACAACATGTGCGCGTCACTCCCTAGTTACACAGAAATTACAAACTTACACCCTAAGCTTATTGGCACTGCTTCTAAGACGGCGCTCAGCAGCCACATTTCCATAAAACTACAATGCTTCATACCAAACTTTATCGTTACTGACAATGGTGTTTGGTCAATAAATACTGATAACGATTGTATGGCCCAGCCTTATGTGTGATATAATTTAATACTTGTTTGAAACTATTTCTTGGCCAAAAAAGTGACAACATTGGCTTAAAAATGCAACTCACTTGATATTAATTTTGTTGAAGCGTTGTATAAAAACTAGAGGCGTCAATATTAATTGTTTCTTTGATGCACTGCATCAAAGTAGTACAGACGTGAACAATTCAGTGTCGGTTCAATAATAATCATAACCGATTATTACTGACATCATTTATCACATATGCATTATATGGCAGTAGCTTACTATGGCGAGGGAGAAGATCGCAAGTAATTAAAACGCTTCAACTACTTAAAAAGCAGTCTTTCACTTACAGGGAAGTACATCAGAACCCAGCTAGGAAAAATAAAAGTAAACTTTGACCTGTTGGCGTGTTTGTAAGGTAATGCTTTATCTACACTCTCGCCTGTTACAACAATAAACGTTACATGTGGATCCAGACACAAGCGTGTCTGCAGAGTGAGTTTTCTCCACTGAGTCGCTGTTTATAATGGATCAGCTGATAGCCATGGATGTTTAACATCACGGTCCATGTCACTGCTTCCTGAACAGTGCCGGAGCTGACCATTACAGCCAATCGCAGCCCTTTCTATTGAGCGTGTGACCAATTATAGGCACTCAAAAAGCATATAATATTTACATTTGTTACTTTGCTATAAATGCTCATGTTGTTGTGTGCATGTTCTTGAGTTTTGTTTGATACATTCTAAAAGTGTGTTCTCTCTGAACAGGTAAGTAAAGGTAGAGTACAGTCATATATATCTGACTGCTTGTATTAAAGGACAACATTTTATTACAAATAATATATAAATATATTTTAAAAATGATACATTTTTGCTAAGTTGAGTTGCTAAGTAAGATATTAAATTGTTTATGGAAAGCATCGTCGATGCACTAAAACATCGAATTAAGCCAAATCAATGTCATGATAATCGTAATTGAACCGTGGGACCAGCGTAGGTTCACACCCCTAATAAAAACAATATAACATTTCTGGTAACACTCAAAAGCTTTTAAAGTATGGAATTACTTGACTATAATCTAAAAAAATAACCCTTAAGGGATATATTTGCTTTCATATCTGTAGTTTTAGGGTCACTCTAACTATATATGCTCTTACATGTGTCAGTGATATATAAATGCATACTTAACAAATAATTCATTCTTTATATCGATCTTTGATGCAAACCAAAAGACAGAACGAGTCATCTTAAAATCATTGGTAATGATTATGATTTATGCTATGAATTGACGGGGGTAATAACTTGGATGTTGGATAATTTGACGCACCTGCTCAGATATGCGTTGTGCGGCCTCTTTGGGGTCGTGACATTGATTAATGACATCACAGATCTCCTGACTGTTCATGATGAAGTTGATGCCATCAGTAGTGAGAGCCAGGAAGGAATCGTGAACGTGATGCAGCTGAAAGCACAGGTACACTTAAAAATCAACGCTAGTTCATTTGAAAAATGATTCAGTTAAACATTTGATAAATGTATACTTAATATAAACAAGTGAAAACAGTATAGTAAAGAGAAAGAGATAGTTTTCAGCTTTCCTTGATATTTAATGGCAAAAACAGGTCAGAGCTGCACGATTAATCGAACAAAGATTGCAATCTGGATTTGACCCTATTTGCAATCTTAATTCAGCCTTTCTACGATTGAGCCACTTATAATTTCAAGGTCAGGAGAGAAGTGTAAAGCTGGCGCACAAGTCTTCACAGCAACATGAA
This sequence comes from Danio albolineatus, assembly GCA_903798035.1. Taxonomy (NCBI): domain Eukaryota; kingdom Metazoa; phylum Chordata; class Actinopteri; order Cypriniformes; family Danionidae; genus Danio; species Danio albolineatus. The sequence goes on along the minus strand of CAIGQQ010002949.1, from coordinate 2,852,619 downwards.
CGGCAACCATGTTGCTCAGTAACATGGACACCTTTAAATGGCATTAAAATTGTCACAAACTGTATTTATAAGGTATAATTCACCCAAAACATGTAATTTCTGTCTTAGTGTAATGATGCAGTAGCGGCCGTGAAATCACACGTGAGCCGACATAATGTTTGTTTACTACCAGTGTGTGCACGCCAATGTCTACTTTAGTCAACAGAGCCTGCATAGCCTGTGAATAACAGGTTATAAAGTTGTGAATAAGGCTCAGCTTGTTGCAGAGCGATTGTTTGGAAACTGGCGAGCACATCATTTAATGTAGTTTTTTGTTTAGTTGGTGCAAAACAAATTTATTGCATTTATTGGATTCAGTGCATCCAACTGAATTAGAGTTATTTTTGTACACACAAAAAAAAATCTAAAACTCTTTTTTAAACTTTACTTTTAAAACAATTCTACCATTTTGAAGGATTCAAATTTAAAAACAAAGTCTCTCCACATAAAAATCATGATCTGGCAACATTAAAAATAGTGCATTTTAAAATTAGATGAGCATAAGTACAGTCAAAAAAAGAGTTTACAATAGAAATATTAATAATAATAATAATACACGCATACTTAAAAAAATATATTTTTTTTTTACTTTATTATAGTTTTTTTTACATATGTATTAATAGATTTTCTATAAAATCACTAGTTCCTAATATTTTACTTTTCAAATATATACATTTTGCAAATGTACAATGAAGTAAATTGTAAACATCTTAAAGAGAAATATAAAAGAAAGCTCTTACAGAAATTCTCTTAGTCTCTGGTTCTGCGATGACACCTGTCGTTTTGAGGTCGAAATCCCCAATGCTACGGGTCATGGCCAGTCTGCCATTCACATGAGGTTGACCCAGACTGTTCCACGTAATGAATCCTCCGCTCCTGCGTATCCTTCATGAACAAACACACAACCATCAAAAGTGATGCATCCACAGAGGCTCAATTTGCTCAAAGCTCAGAGAGTGTTCTCTCACTGTACCTGAGCAATTTCATGCAAATGTAAACCTTGCCATGAAAAAAAAAAAAAAGTTTATCAAATTAGCAAAACTCTTTCTAGGTTTTTCTGTAGGTTTGTATTTTACAGTACTGTAAAAATACTCAAAAATGTTTCTGTCAGTGTTTTTAAACAATTATATTTGATTTATCAAAGTCAAATTGGTCAAATACATGACGGAGAGACGTCACATACTTTCCCTCATAAATGCTAAAATGATAAATGAAATAAAATAAATCACGTTTGTTCTATAGAGAGCCGACTCTTCTCCTTTTGATTGGCATTATTTCTTTTGGGCTGTGTAATTTAATTCACAGAATTTCTACAAAGTATGTTGAATACTGTAAACTCACAAACTTTTTTCGCCGCTTTCATAACGCAGGTTTATTTTCCGCAAATAAAATATTTTTAAAAATGTTTACATATTGCTGTATGGTACAGTTTTTGATTCTATAACTCTGTGGTTAGTTGTTTTGGAAAATATAAACTGATGTTTCAGTATAATAGTGGTGTAACAATACAGATCACAACCCACAGTTCGGAACGCACGTGATCCGATTAATAACTTTTTTGAACTTGTAGGTTAATCCAACATTTATAACAAACCGCAGAGAGAGATCGCCTCCCGTGTCATTCAAATCATGTGTATGTAAGCATTTTGACTTTGCTGTAAAATATATTGATAAAAAAGAAAAAAATTCAAATATGATGATTCACCTATAATGAAGCATGAAGTTTTATGTGTGAATTGTTAAGTCATTAATTGAAAATAAATATGTTGTACAAGATGTTAGATTTCTATATTTAGCATTATCAGCAACAAAGACCATATTTCGGATTGAACATTTTCCTTTTTTTCAGCTGGTTCTTTCTTGAATTTTAGTTTTATTAAAATTACAGGATCTAAGTTCTGTTTGTTAAAACTAGGGATGCAACAGTTCTTGTCCCGTTGTCCTCCCATGGTTCGGTGTGTCCTGCGATCTGAGGTTCAGAATATGCATTATTAATATTGGTTTGTTAATAAAACCAACTACAACAAAGCAGTTCCACATTTGTAGTTTTCCGATTACCTTTCACGCTCATTGCACGTGCGAAGACCTTGCATAGCAATGTACTATGCAGAAACTGTGACCCTGAAACCGTGATACATACTGAGCGATAAGTAGATTGAACCGTCGCACCCCTAGTTAAAACCAATGTTTTTTGCAGTAATAATTTGTATAAACGGAAAGCGATTGACATTTGTCTCCTTCCTTTGTCGCTGATCCGAAAAATGGTCTGATCCATGACTCAGAAACTGTAGTGTGATCTGAATCATGGGATTTGTGATCCGTTACACCACAATATAATGTTAACATATACATGCATTCCACTTCATTAATTCTTTCATGGCAGGGCGCCACAACAAAATTAATTCCTGCCATGACTAAATTACAGCTTCTCATTCAAAACCTTCAGTTGTTGCTGTTATTTTAATTTTTTTATAGCGGGTTATAATCGCACCAAAATGTATTAAAATGTAAGTGAACAATAACAGAACAAACTTTTCTATAATCGTAGCGTTGTGTTTTATTTGTTTAACCTGACTGCTGACTGACAGGGCTGAGCGACGCGTGAGGCCAGCAAACAGGACGTAGCTTTCAGTTACGATGGACACAGTTTCCATAATTATATTTATTTATAGATAAAGGTCTATGGTTCTGTATACAATTACTTCATCTTGCTGGAGTTTATGGCTGTTTCACTTTACTTCAGGACGCATCAATGCTGTTCTGTAGGTCTATTGGAGACAATCATAAATAATCCTCGCAAATCTAATAAATATTGGAGACATACTCGTTATATAAACACAGTAAATCGCACTTCAGCACTGTTTATTTCAGAGCGCACAAAAAATCTGCACTTGAGCAGCGTATATTTGATGGAGTGCAAGAAGTTTTGTGCACGAACAGAAGAAATCGGCGTGCAAGCAGAGAGATTTGCACGCTCATATTACATGAATGTGATCTCGACTTGTAATATTGTGCTCACGACATTTGTCATTGAAATAACGCCACAGGTAGTTGGAAGATCTGTGTAAAAGGCCTGCCACCACAGCTGGAAAAAAATCCTAAAGGAAAACACTCGTATACTTTCTCCGTAAATTTATATTTAGAGTTTTTACTGCAAATGTCACATCCATAACGCTGGAATTGCTCACCTCTCTTTTTCATCCTTCCTCTCAGGAGTGTGATCCATGGTGAGTTTGACGGCCTTGCCTTTGCGGCACATCATGGCACGACTGTCCCCAACGCTGCCCACCACCAACTCGATCCCGTCCCTCAGCAGAGCCACCGTGGCAGTAGTTCCTGCACTCAACACAGAGGCTGAAACACACCAGAGTAAGGCAGAATGGTTACCGTATGGCAATTTAAAGCTTGCAGATACACAATAACATAGCATAATATTTATCATCGCACAGAAACTAAACTACTAATAGCACATAATTGTAGTGTAATAACATACATAATAATGTGCATATTTATATGTATGCATGTAAGATAAAATAAAAAGAGGGTGTTTCGCATTGAGATGATGAACAGGAGTTCTCAGGCAAGCAGGTAGCATTGCTTTTTTTGACTAACACTTGAAATGAGTAAACACCATTGATTAAAGAAGCATTATAACACATCAAAACAATTTTTTAGCAAATATACAATGGGGGAGATAAGTATTGAACACGTTTTTCCCTGGGAATAATATTTCTAAAGGAGCTGTTGACATGGAATTTAACCAGATTTTGGTAAAGACCCAAACAATATAAACATAAAAACAAAACAAACAAATCTGAAAAATGAGTTGTGTGTAATAACAATGAAATGACACAAGGAGAGCGCGCCAAACTAATGAAACAGTAGTTAATACTTTATATAACAGGCTTTTTTGGTGATGGCAGCTTAAAGACAGCTCTCATATGGAGAATGAAGTCAAATGCATTGCTCAGGTGTGAGCTTTTTCACAGATATCAACAGAGTGTAAAAATCTTGATGGTTCTGTGAGTCTCGTCTATCAAATCTGATCTTTATTTGGTATTTTATATTGGATTTAGGTCAGGTGATTGGCTGGGCCATTTCACAGCTTGACTTTCTTTCTATGAAAGCAATTGAGAGTCTCCTTGGCTGTGTTTTGGATCATTGTCCTGCCTGTAATGTCCACCCTGGTTTCATCTTCATCATCTGCTAATGTAGATGTTGGACTGAAACAGCTAATATTCATTTACACTGAGGAAGGGCAGCGGGTTGCTGAAGAACTATGGAGAGATTTCAGATGCTGTCTGGGCTTTTACTGCCTTTCTACACCTTCCTTTCTTCATGTCTTCATTTCATTTTAATAAACATGACTTCATTTATGAACTAATTTTTTTTTTTTTTTTTTTTGCATGTATGGATCTCTTTGGTTGTTACCAACATCAGGTGAAAATTTCAAGTCAACAACACTTTTAGAAATATGTTTTTTGAGAAAACGGTGACTTCCCCCACTGTATCTTCACAGTTCTCCCATAGTAAATATATTTTCTGTACAAGGTCAAATAAGACTAACATTATCCATACACATAAATGAAGCTTTGAACATGACAACTAACAATCATTTTCCAGCAACCAACACATGTGAAGAAGGCAGAGCACAGTTAAGGAGAGAGACTGAGAGTAAGAAAGGAAAAGAGAGAGAAAGGTCAGGAACCTTCCAGAAGTCCACGCAAAAGGACCCGCTGGAGCAATCTAGCCCTCTGGCCTCCATAAAGGTACCGCAGAGCTGCAGCTCTTAAAGGGGGTAAGCTGGGTCCGCGGCTGTTTAAATATAACAGGCAACACACACAGGGCAAGATTGGACATGTCACGCAGCAGGCCACACTAGTGGGCCGCACTCTACATGAATAAGAAGGACCTGGAATAACTGTGCATATTCTAATCACAACAGCAATTAATAGACAATTTTAAACAACAACAAAAAAACACTGACAAAGACATTTTTATGTATACTAGGGGTGGGGATTAAATGTTTAATATTATTTCAGTTTAAGAAGTTGTGATGTCATGTAAACGATATTTCTTAGGCATAATTGAGAAATAGGTGGCTTGATTGTGAGACAACAGAAAGAAAATAAATGATTTTAATATATTAATTGTTCAAGGGTGTGTTGGCAGATTTAGTTAGTTTAAAGGTGCTGTGTGTAAGTCTTTGACTCCTCTAAATAGGGCTGTGCAATATGGACAAAATAATCATACTGAACGAATATTGCAATTGCGATTTTATTTGTGACTTTAGCAACTGTTTTTGCTTTTTCAAACAAGCTACAAACACACACATTCTAAATGTATTCTAAATGTATTCATTTTTAATGAAATGACATAGTATTAAGTTTAATAAATAAAACTGTAGTAAAATTGTCTTTAAAACAGACAACATAACTAACCTCAACTCTAGTTAAAAACATACTGTACACAGTAGTAATAACTGCTTGATAAACAAAACTGTGATAAATTGTCTTAAAAACAGACAACCTGAAAAAAATAAAGATGAACTAACCTCAATTCCAGTCAGAACAATAAATAAAAACTAACGTAAACCAAAACCACCTATTCGGTTCTCTCACTCAACTTCGTTGTGAAACATGTCAAGTGTACATTCTTGTTTATCTGAGAAACAATGCTGAAGTCAGTTGTTCTGCTTTGAAAATGTGTTTTCCTTGCTGGAACGTCTGTCTTTGTTTTGGTCATTTTAACCTGCCCAATGCCAGTTTAGCCAATCATATTTTTTAGCACCCCAGGTTGCCTTGGTGGAAAACCGCATAAGCTATTTCATTCATTGGTTCAGAAAGGCTCTGAAAGCTCTGTTGGTTTTTTTAAATTATGTTTACAAATTCTGCTTTTCAACCTCTAAAAATGAAGCAAAATTTTGGGAGTTTGATTTTTCTTACAGATGTTGTAAGCCACAGCTTATTGCTGTGAAATTCACCTGTTAAACTGATCTCAAGTCTCCAGAGTATGTTTGTTTGAACGCTGCACTGTTTAAACACTCCTTTTTGTAATAGATATTTCAATGCACACAAGTCCAGGCTTCAAATTTAGGCACCTGCAATGTTTGGACTGATTCTGCATGCACATTTTCAGTAACATAATTACTAGCAATTCATTTTAAATCATTTTAATTTTAATTACCCACCCATAGTATATACAAGCATGTAAGTGTTATCTTCATGTTGGATGGACACATTTTACAGAGCCAAAGAGAAATGTGTTCACCATCACAAGATTATACATGTCACCAATGCTCCATATTAGGAATCAAAGTGTATTTAATAATAGTAATAAAAAAGAAACAATTTAGTCTACAATGCCACTTATGTTTACAAACCTCAATTTGGCTCTGTTACATGTACACCAGAAGCATCAACTCAATAATTATGAGAACAACCTCTAAAACAACAGCTTAGATACTGAGTATATTGTTTACAAAGCATGCATAGGTTTCAAAAACGACATCAGTGAATTAAGACCTACCATCTGCACTGAAGTGAAGATGCCTCGCTAATGCCTTATCCACCTGAAGAAACGCTTTGGTTAAAACTAACTCCAAGTTAGTCTCCTCCGCTGCAATGTTTCTGTAGCACAAATCCACAAATGTAATATAATGAGTCAGTAAGACACAACATGACCTCAATTAGAAGCACATAATGGTTTAAAAGGGTTTAGACATCCTAATCACTTGTGTAAATAAACATACTGCGTCAAGACAGAGCTCTACGTAAGCTTTTGCTATAGCCGTTGGAACATATTGCATTGATTGGGCCTACGCACAATTTAATGATTCAACACAGACATTGCAATATGCGCATAGGCAAAAATATTAAGAGAATAAGAGAGTGAAACTTTATCACTTGCATGTGTTTTTGGATGTGGTTTCTAACCATGCAGGCACTTTAAAAAAGTTTAAAGCAAGAAATTATAACATTTGTGGCTTAAAGTTTAATTATTTATACGTTAAATGCTATACTGCTTTATTTACATTTGATTAATCAATTCTACATAACTATTATACAGCACAGTTTATTTATTTGTATCTTTGCTCTATTGTATTTATCTGCGTGTCATGATTTTGACAAGTACGATGCGACCCTGGATTAACATTCTGGAACATATTTTTTTGTTTGAAAATGTAATCCATACTAAATCCCAATCCCAATTCTATTTTTGTACCCCTTGCCCTTCTCATTGAAGAAGAAGGGCTTTAAAATTTACCCCTTAGAAAAAAATGGGACACCACTGCAACACGTCATTATATTTCATCGTGATCTCTTGCATCATATGAGATCGACGATCGCGACTGCTGTAGTTATTCCAGTTGTGTGTTTTTTTTTTTAGTATTTATCTTCAGGAAATCACTGAAGGTGCATATCTTGTTATCATAACGATATAATGTGGCTATAAGATCGTAACTGTACTGTGCATTTATACCGTGGCCATATTCATCTATGTAAACACACAAAAACAACAATAACATTATAGCAGACACTGTAAAAAGCTCATTCTCAGCCACTAGACTTTTCTAACAGGGTTTTCGAGTGCCATCAATTGACAGAATGTTGTGGGACTGCTAAACAGGAGTGATTATTATGGATTATATATTAATTTATTTTAGCAGGTCTTTTTGTTTGTTTTTTTAAGCATGATGGTAAAACACGAATGCAGTTATGAACGTTGGCAGGGGATAACAGTTTTCAAGGTATACCACAGTTTGTGAATTGGGACACGCCAACCCATTCACGTGAACGCACAAAACGAGGGGAAGGGCAAAGGGGTAGAATTGGTATTGGGCCTTATTCTCTAAACCCAACCATAACTGTAAATTGTTCCCAAAAAATCAGAGGGGAATAATAGTTGGAAAATCATGTAGAAGTGCATAAACCTAACCGTAAACCTAAAGTTAAAACACACTGTAAACGTATCCCTTAATTCTGATTGGCTGATTGAAATGGTTATCCAGGATAAACACAGACATTAATTCAGGAACATGTCAAACTAGGTAAAATCGGTTTGGCGGTATTTATCTATGCTTTTAGTATGTCTATTATAATTCACGCACATGCAATCCTCAACAAAAATCATCACAATACATCTAAAATGATGAATTTCTTCCAAAAAAGAGCTATTCTATTGTATTTTGGCAATACCATACAACAATATATTGCATATTCATAGCATAACAAAATCCCATAAAACTGATAAGTACAACAACTGATACTTACTTAATATACCTCTCCATATTCTTATGGCAGAAATCAGCAGCCTCCGCACCCCCGTGCCCATCGAAAACAGCAAAGTAAATGATGTTATCAGTCATTTGTGACATCTGATATCGGTCCTCGTTCTCTTTCCGCTGGCCGATCTGCGAGGCGCTGCCCACCCTGGACAGGTTAACTTTGGGAATAAGTTTGCCATAGCGGATGCTCGACGGAAGCAAGATGGGTTCATCGATGCGGTTGTCCCAGATCCCAAAGGAGTCCCAGGTAGTCGGACGACCACTGCTGTCTGGATCAAATCGAGAATTGCTGCACCGAGGAGAGGATGGAGTGTGTAGAGCCCGTCTTGGGTCTTCCTGATGGACATTGGTCAGGCTGAGGGCAGCTCTGCAGCAGACACGGGACCCGCTGAGCGTGGCATATCGCACAAGGAGAGCCACTGACATGCTCAGCGGCAGAAAACCACACTTTTGTGAAAGGGAAGAAGAGTCTGCCTCCTGAAAATGCCTTGATGAATGTAATCCTGAGCTGGAGTGCTCTGAAAAATAAAGATAGCAAATAAATGATTGATTTGACCTCTGGCTTGTTATTGCCTAGATGTATAGTGTGTGACATTAAGCAAGTACCTTTCAGCTTTATCTCTAATATATACAACATGCCAGCCCTGATTTATTTTAAACATGTATGATTTCCCATGAAAAAAAAAGCTATTTTGGTAGACATATCAACAACCTTTTGTTTAAACAATAAATAAGATTAGATTAGATTCAACTTTATTGTCCATACACATGTACAAGACAACGAAATGCAGTTTAGGTTTAACCAGGAGTGCAGGATAAAGGCATAAGTTATAAAGTGCAATTATAGAAAAACTATGGGTAATATCTACAGATGGATGTACTATGGACATTATATACAGGTTATATTAACCATGAACAGAGATTTACAATAGAAGAATATATGCTATTAATAATCAGAGGTATGCAGAAAGATATGAACATGATTACAGCTGTACATGTGCAGTGGATATGTACAATTTAAGATGAATTAGTGCAACAAAGTGAAATATGTGCAATTTGAATTGTGCAAATATTAAATAGTGCAGTGTTTAGCATGTTATCATAGCATGCTAATGCCAATCTCACTTGCAGTCATACAACAAACACTGCAAACGTAAGAATAGTATATGCACAAAAATGCTGCCAAGGTGGTCAGATATTTATAAGTAGATTACTTTTTCTATTTAGTAAAACATATATTTGTGGGTAAAACAATGTCCCTTGGTGATTCATAAATGCTAATGCCAACATTAGCCAACATCACTACTTGCAATACACTTTTTACACACACATACACTTATTTAACAACACACTTTACATGCCAATTTGCACATAACAAATACACTTTTTACACACACATACACTTATTTAACAACACACTTTACATGCCAATTTGCACGTAACAGCTGCACATATAACGTTGTATATAGTAATACACCTGTAAATACACTTGTCAATTTGTATATTTGCATTTAACACTTACTTCTATTTTTTGAATATATTTATTATCTGTTTTTTTCCTGTCTCTGTAATTCTGTTGCACTGTAGAAGCTCTGTCACCAAAACAAATTCCTCGTATGTGTGAACATCATGGTGAACATACCTGGCAATAAAGCTCTTTCTGATTCTGATTCTAAAAGGAAAACCTCTATATCTTTGGCGGGGGCATTCATTTTTATTTTGGCTGTATTTTTGTTTACATTCAAGTTTCTGGTAGGTTAAAAGTTTATTTGCACTTAAATCAGCAAAACTACGTGTTCTGCTCAAAATCTTCTACTGAAGAAGAAAGGTCACTTCTTGAATGTCCCGAGGTTGAATGAATGAAACGCACTTTGTGCCCCACCCCCTTTTTACTCAAACTATATTTAATACAACACAGTCAAATACAATTCTAAAACCACCATCAATATAACGATTTAAACAAGAAGAAAGCAAAAATATAAGCGCATGTGCGAAAAAAAATCAACAAGTTAAATATGAGGAGGTAAACAAACATGACGCAATAACGTTACCAGCTTATATAACAATATGATATGCAATACCATAAAACCGCTCGTTATTGACGTTTTAAACACGCGATAACAGAAAATAGTTTGAACATATAGGAATTAATCCAGAGAGAGCTCAACTGGTTTAAACATTGATCACAACAAACAAAATGGAGACGATTGTTTTGGCGCTTACGCTGCTAGCAAACACAGACTCCGCAACAGCAAAAACACGAATATCGTATCTTCTCTAGTTATTCACTAGTTGACGTTATGTTACCTACCTTGTGTTTGTATAAGATCGATGGAATGTGATTGGTTTCTGTTTAATTTAACAGGTTAAAATGTAAAATCATTCAGTCGGTCGTTTCTTTCAGTGTGCTGCAGCAACCGCTTCTGAAGGGAAAATATCTGAGAACCAGTCAGATCCCTGCATTTCGTGGGTGGGGTTCAATCCGTTGATTGGCTAGACGTGTATGATTGACACAAATCAGAACCAATGATTAAAGAGAAATAGTAGTTGGGCGTACTGAACTCAAGAGAGACCTGTTAGTGTTTATGTTTTCAGTATTTTACCAAAGAGCATAGAATAATAATCACTAAGCTCTTTAATTTTACATAGCGTTGGGTGCAAAATGTTGAATACTGAAACGAAACACCAAAAATGTAATTGGTCAATGCTTGCAATGAGATATTAATTCATTAATTTATAATAATGACGTAGTGAGTAGCACGTTCGCCTTACAGCAAGAAGGTCGCTGGTTCGAGCCTCGGCTGGGTCAGTTGGTGTTTCTGTGTGGAGTTTGCATGTTCTCCCTATATGTGTTCGCGTGGGTTTCCCCCACAAGTCCAAACACATGCGGTACAGGTGAATTAGGTAAGCTAAATTGTCCGTAGTGTATGAGTGTGTATGGATGTTTCCCAGAGATGGGATGTAGCTGGAAGGGCATCCGCTGCATTAAACAAATGCTGGATAAGTTGGCGGATCATTCCGCTGTGGCAACCCCGTATTAATAAAGGGACTAAGCCGACAAGAAAATGATGAATGAATGAATATTAATAAATTAATTAATATCTAATTGAAAGTATTGACCAATTACAATTAATTTATAATAAATTAATTAATCTAATTAATGTTAAAGTAAACTCGAAGATTACTACTAGAAATGATTTATGCTTCACCATTTTCATTTGTTGGTCAAAACTTTATCATTTGACGACGTAAAGTGACAACCACACACATATATATATATATATATATATATGCTATATAGGCTACATAACTAATTTACATATCAGAAGTGTATCGCGAAAACACTTTAATGATTGACGATATTATCTTCTGTCGTGTGTTTAAAATCCAGTTAAAATCATTTTAACTCAATTATAATTACTATTTAACACTGTTATTGTACACTCGAGCACAGTATTACTGTACAGTAGCACTAGCTATATGTAACCACCTCGATTTAGATGAAAACAAAGCTATAATGCAGTTTAAGCGCGTCACTCTTAAATCAATTTAATATTTCATATCTATGATGGCTGCAGACCATAACTTTACGGAATAAATTAAATACAAGTTTCACAGGGGTGTGAAAGAATTTCGCCTTGTTTGCTTTCGTTTTCCCATCTGACCATAAACGCGGAAGAATAACAAACATTACTTTCATTTCGCGGGAAATCATGATGTGAGTCAGCAGTTTCGCTCTCGATTTCTCTCCTTTATTTTGGCCACAGTTTATTCACCAGTGCATGGATTCAGAGAGAGTGAGCTGCTGGAGTCTGAAGGTTTCATCCATCTGCGGTGAACATGTTGTGTTATTGGGGACCGCAGGTCCGAGAGGGATTCGGTCTGGCTGATAGAGTCAATAATGGGAAATGCGGTATTAAATCCATGTGTCCGAAATCGGCTGTTCAGGACATGTCCGCTGGGAAGAGTTTTGTTGGATTCATCCGGGATGGGAAGGTGTCGGTGCTGAGACTGCGCGATGAAGACAGTGACGAAGATGGAAAACTAAGTATGATCATAGTGTTGGGTACTTTTAAAAGTAATATTTTTGTCTTTAAAAAACTAGCTAAATGCGATACACTGTAAAATATAGTGTAAAAAATGTAATGACAAAAAGTCAAGACAACAAAAAAAAATTTATATAAATATTTATATTTTATTATTTATTATTTTATTACATTTCATGTTGCTTTAACTTATTTTAATATGTTTATCAGGTTTCAGCTACATTTGTAAAGGTATACAAAGTTTAACTTAACATGTTTAGTCAGTTTGATTGATGCAGGCCTAAGTTGAGATGGCTAGAAAAGTTAATTTGATTCAGCTCAAACATTTAAGACAGCAATATTTTTTTCGGTGTTAGAAAAGTGACATAAAAGTAGGCTATGTTGTTATGTTTGCATTTTGATAATTATTATTTTTATTAATTGTGGCAGATTGTAATATATTGCTTTTAAAAGTAACCTTACCCCAACTCTGGACAAATTACACCCTAATTGCTTTTAAAAATATAATTACATAATACTTAATAAATATGTCATATCTTAATGATGAGCATGGGTGTTGTTTGTGTTTACACTTTAAAACCTACGGAAGTCCTAAGAGGCCATGCATTAAAATATTTTTTCTCTCTTGTTATGTCATGATCACGACTTAATTATCTCGTTGTCTCGGCATAACAACTCGTTTTCTCGTGATCTCGACTTAATTTTCTCGTGATCTCGACTTAATTTTCTCGTCATCTAGATTTAACAAAAAGTTGTTTTCTCGTGATAACGACATAATTTTCTCATGATCTCGGCGATTTATTTTTTGTTTTTATTTATTTATGTATTTATTATTATTATTATTGTTATTATTAATAATAATATCTGGCCAATGTCTGGCCAGGGAGAGAATAGCCTAGCTGCAGACACGCATTCATGTAACATGTTAAAGGCATTCAGAACAGCCATAACATTATGAGCGCAAACGCCCGTGATTAATGTACATTCATGATTATATTCATGTATATGATTATATACCATTATTTACAATAATATTCCCTCAACTGTTACCATTTTAAAGCAAC